>JARHVA010002730.1:1465000-1550000 GCA_037957365.1 Torreya grandis
CTCTCAGATTATCTCTATTCAAAATTTTACTAGCCTTTGGTCTATAAAATTTGGCATATGGATTCATGAGTTGAAATCCTACTTTAGAAAAAACTAGCTTAGACCTTAAGTTTAAATTAGAAATTGGTATGAAAAAATTCAATGAGAATATTTTGAATCAACTTTGCACTCAATCTTAATTTTTATTCCAAGGCTAGGTAATGTTTTTCAACACAACCAAAACTTAACCTAAAAATCATGCTTGGTTCCCTTTTATTTCCCCCCGCCCTTCCATTCCCTATGTTTTTAACATGGTCTAATGTTTATAAGGTAGGGCCTTTTATCTTAGCATGGTCCCTTTTGTCATATTCTTAACCTAAATTCATACTACTAAGGCCCCATTCATATTTGTCAACATGAATGAGACCTTAGTATTAAAAATTTAGCCTAAGTTCTTATATTAACCCACATCCTAACTTAATTACATCACTTATTTGTATATCTAATAGTCCTCATGTCATCATGAGGAAAAAGCTGATGGAGTATAGGAAACCTAATAAACTTAAATCATTGATCCATCAGACCAATCCCTTAAGATCATCAAGATCATGATCAATGATCCATGCTTAAGCAGAATGGATGATCAAATAGTGTGAGATCATCATCAAGGTTTAAAATCCCCTTTTATCAAACATAAAACTTAACTTAATTTTTACCTTAAGGTCTCATTGTATTTATTAATAAAATGAAACCATAGGATAAAACTTATGCTATGACTTCACTATATAAAAAGAGCCAATCAAGTGTAAGAATCTAGATCAGGATCAATAGTTTGTGGCTACTCGTAAAAAAATGATCCAATAGAATGAAAGTGGTGTTGAAAATTTAAATTCTTAGGGAACACTATGGAGTCACCACATGACACTCCTAAATTCAAGATTGATAACAAAGGGTCTCACACATTAAAGTTTGGACTTAACCTAAGTTTTTATCCTAAGTTTCATTGTATTTATCTGAATGCATTAAACATTAGGCTAAAACCTTAGGTTATGACCATAACATTCAAAGGGACCTATTTTATTTTACTTATAAACATAGGATTTTGTCTTAATTTAATGACATGATCCCTAGTTAACTTGATCTCCTTTGTATTGCAGGAACTAATGGCGTGCAACTCCATAAATCTTAATTAATAGTTCTTACTTCATTGTAGAGGATGATTTAATGGAGCATATCAAACCCAAGATCTAAAGACCAAAGGGACTTCATGAAATTAAATTTGACATTCTCAAGACCATCAGTTGACATTTTCAAGGCCATCATTGATGTCCATGAGATCTTCAACTTTAAGCCCATCAAATCTAATGATCCACTAACTTAAATTTGACATTCTCATGATCATCATTTGACATCTGTGAGATTGTCAAATTTAAGATAATCAATTATTTTACTTAGACATAAGGATATCCTTCAAAATGTTATTAAAATCTCATGGCTATATTTTAAATCAATTGGACCCCTTAGAAGATGTTCAAACACTTCAAATTTTTTAACTTCAAATAATAAAATGAACTTGTGGCCTAAATATATGAAGACATAGCCTTAATCTAAGTCTATTTCCTAAGGTTCCAATTGCATTTGTTTAAATTCAATAAAACTTAGGATAAAGACTTATATTAAGGTCCCTATGACATAAAACTTAGCTTAAAATACTTTTAACTTAAGGTTTTATCATGTTTATTGATATAATAAACCCCTCAGCTAAAACCTAAAATTTGGACCACTTATTATTTGGACCCATTTAGGCATATTATAAGAACTTAGAATAAATATTTTAGACTAAAGCATATATTGTGTTTATTAATAAAACATAAAACTAAGCCTAAAATATCTAGCCTAAGTCCCTTTTATATGGATTCCATAAATTTAGGCATAAATATTTTATCCTAAAGTTTATCTCATCTTTATTAACATGAAATAAACTTTAGCCTAAAGTATTGAGCCTAAGTCCCTTCCTAAATCTTGATACTAATTAAATTTCTCACCCTTTGTAGGATTAACAACTCTTGTTTCATCATGGATATTGACCAGACTGAATAAAAATACCTAATAGATCTAAGGCATTCAATCCATCAAACCAATCATGTGTATCCATTTGAATCATGATAAAAATTTTGTGCTTGCTCATGAGAGGTGATAAAATGGAGTTTAGCTATCTATCATAGACTATTCAATGAAACTGTGAAGGCCCATGAAGGTGCTAAGTGACACAACCACAGAGCCCAATATAAAGTATCCAATGATTTTAAAGCCCCATGATCATCATCAATGAACCACATTGATCGATAAAAATTATTCAATAGTGAAAAGGAAAAGTTGGATTTTTAAAAGACAACAGCTAGTCCCTTAAGAAATTTATGAAAAATGGAATGAAATTTGTCAAATAGATGCCACATTGGCACCATACAAGCACAAAACAACAAAAATAAAGATATTGTGTGCTCGAAAAGGCAAAGGTATAAAGACATGGGTATCAATAAAATCAAAGACACAAATGACTCTAAGTCTAAATTTCCATTGCCATTAAAGCTTTAGAAAAACCCTAGCATTCATAAAATCTCTAATTCAAACTCAAATTAGTCACATACAAACTGAGAAAAGTTTAATTGCAATCTGAGAAAGAGCAAATTGACCTAGAAGCTACTTGTAATTCATTGGTAAGTAGTTACAACTTAAACAATCATGAAATCTCATAGATATAAATAAAGAGATGAAATTGAGTTATATTTAAATTCAAATAATGAGGGAAGAGCTTTCAAGGATACATACCTAGATACTATAGCTTTAAACAATGGGAAAAAGAACTTGTCTGAACTCTTTTACACCATTAAGGAGATGCAAGCTCCTACAAGGTAAGAAAAAAATAATGCAACCATCCTATAGAGATAAAATGATCTGGTCTTTATATAGATGACTAGATTCCACTATGCTACTACCAAGCCTAAGGTATTATACTACATCTATGTCCTTGTTCCTCTTTTTATTTATTGTAAAATTGAGTAAGATTGGATAGTCTATGAGCATACTTTCAAAAAGGTGGCATACATTTCCCCCTTGCTTTTGAAAGATACTATAAATATTTTTAATCCCCATATATACTTTCCAACCATTAGAAAAGTGGACTAGAGAGCATAATTTAAACACAATCTTTGCCCCATAGCTACTTACTATAAAACAAGTAATCTAAGACCCTACAAGCAAAATCTCAATTGTCCAATTTAGAGAGGGGATTAGGATAATTATGAACCTACTGAATAGGTTATCTAGAGTCCCCTCCACCAAACATATTGATAAAATATGGGTTCCCTATGTTTACTTTAAGGTAGATAAGGGACTCACTACCCCATTGGGTGAAATGATTAATATCCATTTGAAAGCATAGTTCTCAACCATTAAAAAGAAAACTAGAAAAAAATTTACATGATGTCCTATTTTTTAAGGCCTTATTAGCCACCACCAAGATTCCAAACATTAAGAATTGGTCACCTAATAGGATAACTATTATCTCCCATCATAATATAAAGCTTTACATATTCAAATATGGACACAACATGTAGTTTATTTGTGATTGTGTTTACCCAGATCTAGTGGAATCCTTCACAAGGATCCCCATGGGCAAGGTCATCCCCTTGGTTAAGAATTATGTGGATTTGATGGGGGATATTTGGTTCTACCTAGATTACACAATAAAAAGGATTGAAGGTACTTTGACATGGCCCTACAAATTACCCATCTATGTGCCTTCCAAGCTAGTAGAACAAAAATTGCATACCAAATTCTTCATGGTATAGATGGATTTTGCAAAGAGAAAAGGAAAAGGTCTCCTTCATCTCTTTCCTTTGATAATCAGTAGAACTATATTTCAAAACTAGGAACATGTGATTGTTATTTCTACACACAGGGACTCATTCACCTTGAAGAATGATGAATTGAGGTAATGGGACCCTAATGAGAGGGTCACCAGGCATTTAAAGTCTAAGACAATAAGAAAATCCTATGATAATTATCCTGGTGTTTATGATCCACTCTACATCAAGGCCTCTAGTTTCCTAAATGTATTAGCTAGATTGAAGAGGCATAATATAATGTTGGAGCCTAGGTTGGCTAGGCTAGATAACAAACCATCGAGTGAGATATGGCAAATGGGGACCCTGTAATACCACTTATTTCTTAGGACATCATCAAGGCCCCCTCTATAATATCCATAGATTAGAATGAAATATCCTCAAACATAGGTTACATAAGGAATTGGAAAGGAGAAATTAGAAGAGAGACCTGGTGAAGGAGAATCATCCTCAACCCTACCTAAAAGGCTAGAATTTATAGTAGAGTTCCTATATATGATTTCATTAGAATCTGATGAGATAGTAGAAGATGCACTTAAGGTGCTTGTTGAAACATATGGGTTAGATGAAGAAGATAAAATTGAGGAACCCAATCCAAGGCTGAGAAAGTAGAACAAGATAGAGGGAAAGCAGTTGCTTTAGACCTAGTTCTAATAACACCCCCACACAAAATGAAAGTAGAGTTGGTATTGGTCCCAGTTGGGGGAAAGGATCCCAAGTTAAACTTCCCACCCCATGTGCGAGGTCAAATTTTTTAGTGATGAATACCCCATTCATAGACACATTATCCCTGAATGGTTTGTTTATGGGAAAATGCAAAATATTCCCACTTTATCCCATTCTTGGGCCTTGACCCAAACATTACACATTGATATTTATGAGGAATTCAAGCCATGGATATTGTATTTTATGAAGGAGGAGGAAGAGAAAAGAATAGTTACCATAAGAAGATCAAGTGGCACACAAATGGACAATACAAGAACCTCAAGCATTACATAGGTGGATACTCCTGAGCCTCCTAAGATCACATAGTCATTAACCAGTGTGTAATTCAGTCTAGAAATAACAAGATTGGAAAGGGTGACAACCAAGAAGACTATGGTTAGAGTTGAGGAATTCACATTTCAAAGAGTTGAACCTTTTGTTGTTTTAACTCCCATTAGAGATCAAAGGCTTGGTGAGCATCCTATTCATGAGGAAGACATAGAAATATTAATTGATACCCATTTAACTTAGACAAAATTAGGTATCAAGGGCATGAATCAAAAGATATATAACCTAGAGAGAGAAAAATCAAATCCAAATAAATAGGCTATCTTATAAATCCTATAATAAATAATAAAGATGTTTGAGGCATCTTTCTTTGACATGTTTAACTCCGTGAATTGAATGAAGATGAGGTAGGACCCATTGACTTAGCAAAATGAAATAGCCAAAGGATTGGTGGCCTAGTGGCATGATGTAGAAGACAAAATAGGGGAGCTTATCAAAATATTAATTGAGGGTAGGATTCCTAGATTTAAAACCATTAGCCTAGTCCACTTGAATGCAATATTGGGGATAGTTGTTGATAAAATCCAAAGTATGATTTCTTGGTTAAAAATTATGGATAGAATCCTTATGGATGATGAGGAACTAATATCTAGAATTGAATAACTCCTTGGTACCATGCTGGCCAACCCTAATAAGTATACCTCCCTAAGCATCATTGATGATTATGAATACAGTCATAAAGCCACTTTTATAATGTAAAAGTGAGGATCAAAAGTGTAGGCCAATCAAGAAGTGACAACAACCATGTCTTGGGCATGCTATTCACTATTGAGGAGAATATTTCTAAAGATAAGAACATTAAAGAGGCCATGATAAGAAATGATAGTGACTTAAATGACTTGAATGACCAAAAAAATGTCTATCTTTTAAATCTAGTTGTTGATTTGGACCTTGTCAGTGAGCGACACCAAAGAGATATGGAGATTTTCCAAGAGTAGCAAGCGAGCCCTTCATCTTGGGGACCACCAGTTAATTAAAATTCCATTTTATGTAAATCATTATAGTATTTGAACATATAATATTCTTTTGTAAAGGCATATGCTAGTTTTTTAGCATATTTGCCTATAGGTTAGTCCATTTTGGAAAGAGAAGTGTATTTAAGAACCTTGAAGTACACATGTCCTTATCTTTATACACGTGTAATCTTATGACTAGCTGATACACTTCATAAGTATTTTATAAAAATTAATATTACCATTTTATAAAGGGAGGGAGTTTTGAGACAAAACTTGTATACTTTTGATCAATTAATATAAGCAAGGAATACTAAAAGGTTTGTCCATATTTTGTTGTATCAATTATTACCTGGTTTCTATCTTAATTACTTGTTCTAATTCTTGAATGTGAATGGTTTCTATTATTTTTGAATGTGCATATTTGATATGGGGTTGAAAATTTATGTTGGTGATAGATTAGTTGAATGTTATCAAACTTTGCTTCATTTCATTTTCTCTTCATTAGGATGTGAAAATGCTATTTTAATGGAATAATAAACTTTTAAGGAAAAGTTAGCTCATACTTGTATTATTTCATGTTTTCCTTAGATATTATCCTGGTATATGGTAGGATTTGAGAATATGATATTTCACATTATATATTGGTTAAATTAATATTTAGTTGAAATTAAAACCTTTTCATGGTGTTTAAGGCAAAGATCAATAATCACATGATTTATTTTTTCCCTACCCTTTCTTTTGATTCTTTTTTGACTAAATCACTCTATCTTAGATATCATTGTAAATATTCACTTAGATTAGTCCTTAGGGTATAACTTTGATCATAATTCACTAATATAAGCATAGATACTTCAAATTTTCAAAGATTAAGGACCATGATGGCTCCCAACCACCAATCAATATAAATTTGTATTTCACCATAGGTAACTAGATTACCAAAATGTACTACTCATGCTATGAATTCTCAAAATTTTAAAATAATAAGTGTTATTTAAACACTAAGAGCACATATGATACACTTAAAGGCATCAACATGATGAGATCCATTGGTGCTAGAAGGAGGGCCTATGAATTTGTTGAGTCTCTACTAATTCTGGTGTGTTTTGATTTAAGATTTGTGTTATATTTACACTTTTACATAGTTATTTGCTCAAAAACATAAAGATAATTATCTTTGTGGTCTTTGACCCATATTTGTGCTTCTTTTAGACAAATATCAAAGTTATTTTAGGTTATATGCTTAACTCTAGTGAAGATAGCTTAAGATATGAGAATCCATAGTATTTGAGGTTAAAATAGCTAGTTTTGATCAAATATTGGTAAACCTTTTATAGATCTAAGTTTATTTGAGGTTAGAGTTGTAAATATTGATCATAGTTATGTAATTAGACACATATTTAAGATATCTTAGTTAAAACTAGATTCCCTTTATTTTTTATACAACATCTCTACAAAATTAGTTCAATGTGCAAATTTGAGTCCTATTTTTTGTAAAGGTTAGTTTGAAACATCATATCTCAAATAGGGTAGAAATTTCTCACATTATAAATACCAATAATTCAGAGAAGATCACATTTAGAGACAAGAGATCCTCTACTTGAGTTGAAAGTCCATAGGAGAGCCAAACAAGACAAAGGTAGATGCATGTGTTCAAAGTCTTTACCAACTTTGCCACTCTAAATTACTCTTGCATTAAACCTTCATCAAGGTATGGCTTGGTTTAGAAGTTATCTTTTCAATTTACAAGGTGAAATTCACAACCTCCCTCACAATATAGAGAAGTATTTTCTAGTTTTTAGTCCTAGTGGTATTGTAAAAGAATAATAACATGTTAAATAATTTAAGGTTGCATTGAGATTGTTAAATGTAATTCATGAGGATGTAGTATGTAGGTTTTTCCAATTTATATTTTAATATGCTACATATGAGTGGTTTATAAACCTTCTTGATGATTTCATCACCACTTAGGTTGAATTCAACATCTTCATTGATTAATTTGATATAATAATCAACCCATGTATCCTATACTAGTAATATAACACCCTAAAAAGGGATGCTAACAAACCTATAATAGATTTAAATGCTAGGTTCCAAAATATGTATATCATAACCATTGATCTTTATAAATTTTATTGGGCATTAGACTTGTAAATCTACAAAGATGTACTTGATCCCATGACCTTAGTATTCATAAAGAGGTTTGTAGGTCTAATGAACACAATAGATTTAGATTATGTTGAGGCTATGATAATTAATTACCAAGTGAAACCTTAAGGATAGATGGAATAATTTATTTCCAATGTCAATCCACATATTCTTACCTTGAGTGTTTTTCTCAATAATAACCAGAATGTGCTTGCTCTCAACCAGCTCCCAAATTTGAGTCAATTACCTTTGAGACATGTTGCTTCTAACCAAAATTTGGGGTTCTTAAATCACCTTTCTAAAAATTTATTTAATGCAACTAATAAAAGGACCTTGGTACCAATAATAGCCAAGTCCATAATTCAAAAACCCCCAAAAGTGAAAATGAGTCCATTCTAAAAATGGTCCAAAAATTGAGCATTAACTTCCTCCAACTGTAAAAACAAGATGGTAATAATGGAGAAAATTTTGGTAGGAAATTCTCTTTCTAAAGATTCAATAGACCAAATAATAGGTTTAATAATGATAGTTTCCACAACAATAAGAATAGTGAACCATCATCTAAAAATAAGACTATGGATATTAATCTTATTGATATTACTTTTCCTTATTATTATAGATTTCATTATACTTTTAAGCATGGTTAGATTGATTACATTGAATTTTGTAAAGCTTTTGAAGCATTTCAACAAGATTTGGACACTTTTGAGGTAGTTACTAATAAAGACAATGGTGCAAGTACCTCAGGATCCAAGCCTGTTGACTAGACCTTCAATGTGGAAACATTTGATTTCCCCTTCCAAGAAGACAATGAGCTTGATGATGTTCCTAAAGAAGTTCATGCCTTCTATTAGTTCTTGAAGAAGACATACCCTCTAAGGAATAGAGAACATAGGTAGCCTTTAACTACTTCTACTCCAAACAGCTTTGGTACTCCTCTAGATACCACTTTAGATAATAATCCAAGGCCTCCAAAGGGAAGTAATTCTAATACCAGTGTTAATTATTCCAATAAGACTAGTTATAACATTGTAGAGGACATGAATAAAATCAAATACATTATTACTTTCCATGAATTGACACAAATTATAGAACAAATAGATCTATTACTAAAATCCTTATCGAAGAAATATAGAAAAATGTCCAAGACTGATAATATAAGTATAGATATGTATAAAGCTAAAATAGAGTCCCCACCCTTCTTAATTACATTTAAGATTTTTGTTAAAAACTTGTATAACTATTTTTTGGATTCTGGT
Organism: Torreya grandis; assembly: GCA_037957365.1. NCBI lineage: Eukaryota > Viridiplantae > Streptophyta > Pinopsida > Cupressales > Taxaceae > Torreya > Torreya grandis. The sequence continues at coordinate 1,474,298 of JARHVA010002730.1, forward strand.
GCCTCTATAAATATCATACCTATAGGCATTTGTAAGCAACTTGGTTTGACCCCCATTAAGTCTAATACAGTTGTCACCCAATTAGATAAGTCTAGGTTTAAAGTGATTAGAGAATTGTTAAATGTCCATATGCAATTAGATTTTGAGCCCAGGGTCCAAAAATTTATTATCTTCTAATTGGTAGATATCCCTGATGCATATGGACTAGTTTTAAGTGTAAAATAGATAAAGGCTTTAAATAGATATATGTCCATATATTGTTCACACTTATGGCTACCTTGGAAGGGAGTTCCCAACTAGATCAGAGTTGAAAGGGAGATAAGAATGAAGCACATGATTACTGAGTATAATTTTATCAATGAAAGGGTAAACATAATTAATTCTAATTTATGAATTTTTACCCTAGAAATTGCCAAGGTATGTGATCCTGAACCTTCTAAGGTTGTGCATGGGTTATGGAAGTTGAATTTTGATGGGGATAGGTGTAAAGCTAGATCTAGAGTTGACATTTTTCTAACTGACCCTATCAATAAGAAATATCATACTTCTTATAGACTCTAGTTTCCTTGTACCAGTAACCTCATAGAATATGAAGCTCTCATCTTAGGTCTAAAATTTGCCATAAAAAATAAGGTCAAATAACTACTAATTTATGGTGATTCAGAACTAGTAGTAATTCAAGTGAGAAGCAAGTATCTATGCAAGCTATCATACCTCAAGAGGTAAAAATTTAGAGTTTAGGATCTAGTGGAATATTTTGATGCCTTCAATATTATTTCTATCCCTAGGGAGTAAAATAGATTTATTGATGAACTTGCTTCTATTGTAGCTAATCTCATGCCTCACCAAGATTCCCTAAACTTTAGTATTGAGATGACACACTACCCTTCTATCCCAGACAATATGAACCATCTACAAGTCTTTAGTGATGACCAATAAATCCTAAACTTCATGACTAGTTTAGGAGCATTTGAAGCTCAAATTATTGATGAGGTTGATGAAAATGCATTTAGAGAAGGCAAGTTTGATGGTAAAGTCATTAAATTTAACGAAAATAAGATCCCAAAATGGATTATTACCTTGGAAAATTATTTGATCAAGATAATCTAACTGAAGCTTCTTAGATTCCCAAGGTAAGTAGAAAAGATTAAAATGCAGTTGATATTGGACCTCAAGATTAACCTCAATTGGTTAACATTGGAAAGGCTTGCACTAATATTGAGAAAAATAGAGCCAAGAAGTTATTGATAAAATATAAATATGTCATAGCTTGGTCTTATGATGACTTGAAGATATTTGACCCAATAATCATCACCTATACTATACCTCTCAAGGAAAATTGTAAACCCTTCAGGCAAAAATAAAGACCTATGAACCCTATTTTATAACCCATGATCTTCAAAGAAGTTAAGATATTTCTAGATGATAGAATTGTATTTCCCATTAGACACTCTACTTGGGTAGCCAATTTGGTGCCAGTTGGAAAGAAGAATGATGAAATTAGATTGTGTATTGACTTTATAAATATAAATAAAGCATCTGAAAATGATAATTATCCTCTTATTCTCTTGACCAAGTAATACAAATTGTTTAAAGAATCCATGATATCATTTATTTATGGGTTTTTAGAGTATAATCAAGTGATGGTAGATAAATTAAGACATAATGAAGATAACATTCACAACTAATTAGGGCACCTTTGCATACAAGATAATGCCTTTTGGGCTTATAAACATAGGGGCCACGTTTCAATGGCCATCGACCATGCCTTCTAAGGCCTGATTGGTAAGTGTATTATAATTTTCATGGATGATCTATCTATTTTATCTAAGAATATGAAAGACCATTTTATACATCTACAGTAGGTATTTGAAAGGTGTAGAAGGTATGGGATCTCCCTTAACACTAAGAAGAACATTTTTTATATTACTAAAGGTAAATTATTAGGCCATGTTATAACTAAATATGTAATTTCTATATATCATAAAAGAGTGGAAGCTATATCCAAAATAGAGCCTCCCAATAGCAAAAAATAATTAAAAACATTCTTTGGTAAGATAAACTTTGTGAGAAAATTCATTTCTAGCTTTGTAGAGATTATCAAGCCATTAAATGATATGCTAAAGAAAGATGTTAAAGTCTCATGGAATAAGGAATCCAAGAAGGCCTTTAAGGACATCAAAAGTGCAATTATCTAGGCTCCAATCTTAATAAGTCTAGACTTTTCAAAGGATTTTTATCTCTACTCTTTTTCCTTTGATCACATTATTATTGTAGTGTTAACTAAAAAAATAGAAGGATCTGACCATCTAATTGATTTAATGATCAAAAATTTGAAAAATGCTAAGTTATATTATTTTTTCATTGATAAGTAAGCCTTTGCATTGGTTAAATATATCAATAAATCTAGGTACTACATTCTTAGGAACAAAATACATGCCATTTTATTAGATCTAGCTACTATGCTAATGTTAAGCTAGTTAGAACTTAGAGAGTGAAGAGGTAAGTGGATGTTTGTCCTCCAAAAATATGATGTAGAGATGACTAAAAAATTGGTAAGATGTCAAGATCTGATTCAAATGATTACCAATACCAACCCTAAGCTAAGTATTATGTAAGTTAATTAGTAAAGCTTCCTAGCTAGTGAATGGTATGACTCTATTATTCACTTAATAATCAATGTCACTTATCCTACAAGGCTAACTAGGGAACATAGGAGATCTCTAAGGATCAAATTTGCTCATTATCTCATAAAAATGGAGTCCTATACTCAAATAAATTTGAAGGCATATACTTGATATGTGTTTCAAAGGAAGAAGTTATTGAGTTAGTGAACACTTTCCATGAGAATTTGGTAAGTTGGAATCCATTAGGAATAACAATATCCCACAAGATCCTTAGGAATGGATATTATTATCCCACCATCTTCATAGATGCCCATAAAAATGTAAGAGAATTTCATTCATGCTAGATATTTAACACTAAGGAGCCAAAGGAAACAATGCCTTTACAACTAGTCATGATTGATAAACCCTTTTCCCAATGGGGAATAAATTTTTTATGGGTAATTAACCCCAAATTATCATAAGTTCACAAGTATGTTCTAATAGATACTAACTATTACACTAGGTAGCCACCAAACAATGTAGGATAGAAGAAGTGATCAAAATTTTACAAGGAAATATATGCACCATATTTAGGACTCCAGACTCTTTGGTATGTTATAATTGGTCAACACTCACATCCATAGGGATGAAATAATATGCATATGACAATAAAATTATTCTCAAGTTTTCATCTAACCATTATCCTCAAGGTAATGGAGTATCTGAATCAATAAATAAGAACTTGATGAAAGCCATTAAGAAGTCTAATATAGACAAACCTAGAACATGGCATAAGATTTGTAGTATCTCATAAAACATAGAATAGAGTTCACACTACCCACCAATTCGTAGTATCTCAACCACTATTTCTCTATTATTCCTCTTAGGGTCTTCAAGGAGTAAATCTATAAGATGATTAGAGTTAATGTAGGCAGGCTAGTTAGTTTCCTTTAGATATTTTTCCTATTCCTTTTTTGTACATAAGTATGTATATATTTGTTTGATTCCTCTTTTCTACTTTATTCTATGTATTTTTCCTTGCTTCTTTGTTCTTTGCTTCTAATAAGTCTTTTTAGACATCCCTCAGCTCAAAGTTACTTAGTTTGTTTGAAGCTCTAGGAGTTCATAAATTCTTATGTGAACCTCATACATATGTTGACCATACATTTGAGATATGTCTTGATGTTATTATTTTAAAAAATTAGTAAGGACCCATAAATAGGTTAACCACTCCATGAGACCTTAAACATTATCTTGAGCTAAACCTAGTTTTAAGAAGAAATGCACATATAGAATGAATCTCAATCCATTAAGGTATAATCATGATTGCACTTTAAAAACATCCTTGTCTAGGATAAAGGTTGAAACCATATATGATTATATGAGGATCACACACTTGACCAAATTCTTAAACATGGCTACCTTGGTTCCCAACCTTTGTTGAAAAATTGAAAGACCCAAAAATAAAAAAAATAAAAACTTATTGTAAAATAAAAAAAATTCAAGTAAAGGTGATTTTGGTAATCTCCACTAGGGATATAGACACATATATAGTAGTGGAATGAGGTTATGAGTGGAACCAAAGGCATCTCTATCAAGGTTATGGATGTTTGGTTAGTAGTAAAGGAATTCCCAAGCCTTCCCTAAACTAGAAGCATGATTTTTAATGAATATCTAAACATGTTCCAAGCTAATGTTAATGATTAAAGGTATGGAAACATGTAATTTATCCATTAAACCCCATGGAAAATAGTAAGTGGAATAAAATCACACACACAACATGGATATGTCTTGATGTTTGATCCTAATTTTTCACATGCAAGGCTTATTTTAACCATGAGCTGATCTTGATAATTATATTGGTCAAGAGGGATGAATGATCTAGTTATTTATCTAAACTAGAGTCTCTAAGTTCTAACATATTTCTATGTTTTCCAAAAAATTCACCATTTTTTAAGGTCAACATCCCCCCATTTCTAAAAATAGGGACCCTTGTGATTACTTTGAACCTTCACATTGAAAACTTGATAATTTGCACTTTACTAGAATATTAAGATCATCTATGTTTGATGAAATTAGCCCATTTTTTCATGGTTTTGCTTTAACCTAGACTAATGTTTCTAACAATTGACTATCATGCCTTAAGTTATAAATTTCATGGAACTCCCTTCAATGGATTATGGTAGGATTTTCATAGATTAGCTCTATTGAAGATTTCACTAGCCTTTGGTATGTAAAATCTGGCATATATATTCATGATTTGAAACCCTACTTAAAAAAACCCTAGATTAGACCTTTAGTTTAAATTAAATATTGGTAGGAATAGATTCAATAGGAAAATTTTGAACCAACTTTTGACTTAAGATTAATTTTTATGCCAAGGCTTGGTCATATTTTTCAACACAACCAAACCTTAGCCTAAAAATCATGCTTGCTCCTCTTTTATTTCCCCCCTTCCATTCCCCATGTTTCTAATGTGGTCTAATGTTTATGTGGAAGGGTATTTTATCTTAGCATGGTCCCCTTTATCATATACTTATCCTAAAGTGTTAACCCTAAGGCATCATTCATATTTGTTAACATGAACAAGAACATAGTCTTAAAACTTTGGCCTAAGTTCTTATATAAACCCACATCCTAACTTAATCACATCACTTCTTTAAAACTATAATGGTCCTTGCTTCATCATGAGGAAAGATCTGATGAAACATAGGAATCTCAACAAACTTAAAGATTTGATCCACCAGACCAATCCCATAAGATCACCAAGACCATGATCAATGATCCATGCTTAAGTGGAATGGATGATTGAATAGTGCAAGATCATCATCGAGGTTTTAAGGCCCTTTTTATCAAACATAGAACTTATCCTAACTTTTACCCTAAGTTCTCATTATATTTATTATTATAATGAAACTTTAGGATAAAACTTATGCTATAGCTTCAATATACAAAAAGAGCTCATTAAGTGTAAGCATCCAAATCAATATCAATGGTCTATGGCTACTTGCACAAAAATTATCCAATAGAGTGAATGCGGCATTAAAAATTCAAAATCTCAAGGAAACCCACTGAGTCACCACATGTCATTCTCGCATTTGAGCTTGATAACAGAGGGTTCCACATATTAAAGTTTAGACTTAGCATAAGTTTTTATCTTAAGGTTCATTAAATTTATATGAATGAAATAAATCTTAGATAAAAAACTTAGATTATGACCATAACATTCAAAGGGACATATTTTATTATACTTATAAACATAGGATTTTATCTTAATTTAATTACATGGCCCCTAGTTAACTTGATCTCCTTTGTATTGTAGGAACCAATGGCATGCATCTCCCTAAATCTTAATCAATGAATGTCACTTCATCATAGAGGATGATCTAATAGAGGGTATTAAATCCAATATTTAAGGATGAAAGGGACTTCATGAGCTTAAATTTGATGTTCCTATATCCATCATTTGACATCTTCAAGGCTGTCATTGATGTCTACAAGACCGTCAATTTTAAGCGCATCAACCTAATGATCTACTAACTTAAATTTGATGTTATCATGACCATCATTTGATCTTCACAAGGCCATCATGGACATCTACGAGAACATCAAATTTAAACTAATCAAGTATTTTTCTTAGACATAATTATATATTTTAAAATGTTGTTAAAAGATTATGGCTTCATTGCAAATCAATGGGAACCCTCGAAAGATGTTAAAACATTTAGGATATTTTAACTTCAAATTATAAAATGAACTTGTGGCCTAAATATATGAAGACATAGCATTAATCTATGTCTATTTCCTAAAGGTCTGATTGCATTTGTTTAAATTTAATAAACCTTAGGATAGAGACTTATATCAAGGTCTATGTAACATAAAACTTAGCTTAAAATGCTTTTAACCTAAGGTTTTATCATGTTTATTGATATGATAAAACCCTAAGTTAAAACCTAACATTTGGACAACTTATTATTTGGGCCCCTTTAGGCATATTATAAGAACTTAACATAAATATTTTATCCTAAAGCATATAATGTGTTTATTAACACAACATAAACCTTAGCCTAAAATATCTAGCCTAGGTCCCTTTTATATGCATTCCATAAACTTAGGGATACATATTTTATCCTAAATTTTATCTCATGTTTATGAACACGAAATAAACCTTAGCCTAAATTATTTATCCTAAGTCCCTTCCTATGTCTCAACACTAATTAAAGTTTTTACCCTTTATAGGATCAAAAGCTCTTGCTTCATCATGGATATTGATCAGATAGAGTGAAAAGACCCAATCAATCTAAGGCATTCAATTTATTAGACCAATCACATACAACCATTTGGATCATGATAAATGGTATTTGCTTGTTTGTGAAAGGTGATTGGATAGAGCACAAATATCAAAGACTATTCAATGAAACTTATAAGGCCCATAAAGGTGCCAAGTGGCACAACCATGGAGCCTAACATAAAGTAACCGATGATTCTCAAGCCCTGTGATCATGATCAATGGTCCACATTTATACATAAACAAGGATTCGATGGTATGAAGGAAAATTTATATTTTCAAAAGACTTTAGATAGTCCCTTAAGGAATTTATGAAAAAATCCATGAAAGTTGTCAAATGGATTCCACATGGGTGCTACACAAGCACAAAATAACAAAATTAAATATTTTGTGTGCTCAAAAAGGTAAAGGTATAAAGACCTAGGTCTTAATCAAATCCTAGACATGAATGAGCCTACGTATGAATTTTCATTGCCATTAAAGCTTCAAAAAATCCCTAACATCCATAAAATCCCTAATTTGAAATTAGATTAGTCATATTAAAACTTATAAGAGTTAAATTACAATCTAAGAAAGAGTGAATTGACCCAAAAGCTAATTGTAATTAATTGGTAAGAAGTTTCAACTTCCACAATCATGGCAGCTCACATATAGCAAAAAAGTGATGGAACCAAGTTGTATTTAACTTCAGACAATTAGGTAAGATCTTTCAATGATACAGACCTAGATACTACAACTTTAAACAATGGGAATAGGATACTAGTTTGAATTCTTTTGGACTATTAAGGAGATGCAAGCTCTCATAAGGGAAGAACAAAAAAATGAAACCATCCTACATAGATATAATGACTTAGTATTCATCTAGATAACTAGCCTCCACTATGCTATTACCAAGCCTACGATATTACATTGCATCGATGTCCTTGATCCTCTTTTTATTGATTTTAAATTGAGAAAGACTAGATAATCCATGAATGTACTTTTAAAAAGGTGGCATACATTTCCCCCCTTTATTTTGAAATCTACTATAAGCTATGTAAACCCTAGATAAACTTGCCAACCATTAAAAAGTGGACTAAAGAGCATAATTTAAACATAATCCTTACCCCATGGATGCTTACTAGAACCCAAGTAATCCAAAACCCCATGAGAAAAATATCAATTATCCAATTTAGGGAGGTGATTAGGATAATTATGACCCTATTGAATAGGTTATCTGAAGCCCCTTCCACCACATATATTAACAATGTTTTGGTTCCCTATGTTTAATTCATGGTAGAGAAGGGAATCACTCCCCCATTGGGTGAAATTATTAATATCCATTTAAATTCATTATTTACAACCATCAAAATGAAAACCAACAAACACTTTTACATAATGTCCTAACTTCTTGATGCCTTTTATTCACCACCAAGATCCCAAACATTAATAATTGGTCACCTAATGGGAGACCTATTATCTCCCATCATTATTCTAAACTTCACATATTCAAATAAAAATAAAGCACGTAGTTCATTTGTGATTGTGTTTACCTAGCTTTAGTGGAATCCATCATAGGGATCCCCATCGGCAAGGTCAACCTCTTAGTTAATAAATATTGGGAGTTTATGGGGGATATCTATTTATACCTAGATTTCATGGTAATAATGATTTAAGGGACTTTGACATAGCCCTATATATTACCAATATATGTACCTACCAAGCTAGCAGAATAAGAAATTGCATACCAACTTATTCATGATATGGATGGATTTTTAAAGAATCAAAATAAAGGCCTCATCCATCCCTTTCCTTTGATAATCAGTAGAACTATATTACAAAACTAGGAACATTTGAATGTTAATTCCAGACACAGGGACTCATTCACCCTATACAAAAATGAATTGAGGTAATGGGAACCTAATGAGAGGGTCACCAAGCATCTAAAGTCCAAGATAATAAGTAGAGCCTATGAGCATCAACTTGGTGTTCATGACCCACTCTACATCGAGTCCTCTAGTTTTTTTGAGGTATTATCCATATTAAAGAAGCATAATATAAAGCTGGAGCCCAAGTTGGGTAGGCCAGATGATAAGCCATCAAGTGAGATATGAAAAATGGGCCCCCTAAAATATCACTTATTTCTTGGGCCATCCTCAAGGCCCACTCTATAATAGACACAAGTTAGAATGCAAAAACCTCAGACATAGGTTTCATAAGGAACTGATAAGGAGAAATTAGAAGAGAGACCTGGTGAAGGAGGATCATCTTCAACCCTACCTAAAAGGCCAAAATCTTTAATAGAGTTCCTGGATATGATTGTATTAGAACCTGATGAGATAGTAGAAGATGCACTTAAGGTTTTCATTAAATCATATGGGTCAGATGAAGAAGAGAAAACTAAGGAACCCCAAGCCTAGGCTAAGGAAGTAGAACCTAAAGTTATAATAACACCGCCAAACAAAAGGAAAGCAGAGTTGGCATTGGTCCCATTTGGGGGAAAGAAGCCCAAGTTGACCTTCACCCACCCCATGAGTGAGGTTAAATTTTTTAGTGATGAATACCCTATTAATGGACCCATTATCCCTAAACAATTCATTTATTGGAAAATACAAAAGATTCCCTCTTTATCCCATTCTTGGGCCCTGACCCAAATATTCCACATTGATATTCATGAGGAAGTCAAGCCATGGATATTCTATTTGATGAAGGAGGAGGAGGAAGAGAGAAGAATATTTTCCATAAAAATATCAAGTGGCACAAAAATAGACACTTCATGAAAATCAAGAAACACATAGGTGAAGACTCTTGATCCTCCTAAGATCATAGACTCATAAACTAGTGTGTAGTTCAATCTAGAAACAACATGATTAGAAAGGGTTAAAATCAAGAAGACCATGGTTGGAGGTGAGGAATTCACCTTTCAAAGAGTTAAAACTTATTGGTCTAACTCCTATTGTAGGTCAAAGGATTAGTGATCATCTTATTCATGAGGAAGACATAGAAAGCTTAGCTGATGCCCACTCATCTTAGATCAAATCAAGTATCAAGGGCATGAAGTAGAAGATACAAAACTTAGAGAAAGAAAAGGAAAATCTAGAGACACAAGATATCTTATCAGTCCCAAAGGCAATAATAAATATGTTTGATGCATATTTATTTGACATTTTTGACTCCTTAAAGTCAGTGAATCTAAGGCATGATGCATTAACCCAGTAAAGTAAAATGGCCAAAGGATTAGTGGCCTAGTGGCATGATGCAGAGGACAAAATAAGGGAGCTTATCAACATAATAATTGAGGGTAGAATTATTGGCTTTAAAACCATTAACCTAGCTCACTTGAATGTAATATTAGGGATAGTTGTTGATAAAATTTAAATTTTGAGTACTTGATCAAAAAGCTTGGATAAACTCCTTAAGGATGACAAGGAATTAATAGTCAGAATCAACCAACTCCTTGGTACCATGCTGTCCAACCATACCAAGTATACCTCCCTAGGCATCATTGATGATGACAAATAAAAGAATAAATCCACTTTAGTAATGCAAGAAGTGAGGAGAAAAAGTGTAGGCCAATTAAGAAGTGACAATAGTCGAGTCTTGGGTATGATCTTCACTACTAAGGAGAAGATTGCTGAAGCTAAGAGAATCAAGGAGGCCATGGCAAGAAATTATAGGGACTTCAGTGACTTGGTTGACCAAGAGGATGTCTATATTTTAAAGATAGCTATTTATTTTAAGCTTGTTAATGAGAAACACCAAAGAGCTATGGAGATTTTCCAAGAGTAACAAGGGAGCCCTTCAACCTGGGGCCCACTAGTTAATTAATATTCTATTTTATGTAAATCATTATAGTATTTGAATGTGGAATATTATTTTGTAAAGGCATATACTAGTTTATTAGAATATTTTCCTATAGGTCAGTCTATTTTGGAAAGACAAGTGAATTCTAGAACATTGAAGAAGGAAAAATTTCCTTATCTTTATACATGTGTAATCTTATGACTGACTGATATCCTACCTGAGTATTATATAAAAGTTAGTATTACCAATTTTTAAAGGGAAGGAGTTTTGAGCCAAACCTTATAAAATTTTTAACAATTAATATAAGCAAGGAATACTAAAAATTTTATCCAAATTTGGTTGTATCAATTGTTACATGGTTTCTATCTTAATTACTTATTCTATGTCTTGAATGTGAATGGTTTCTATTAATTCTGAATGTGCATCTCTGATACGGGGTCGCTAATTTATGTTGGTGATAGACTAGTTGAATGTTATTAAACTTCACTTTGTTTTATTTGCTCTACATTAGGGTGTGTAAATTCTATTTGAATGGAACAATAAACCTTTAAGGCAAAGTTAGTTCATACTTGTATTGTTTCGTGTTTTCCTTAGATATTTGCCTAGTATATGGTAGGATTTAAACATCTACTATTTCACATTATATATTTCTTAAATGCATGTTCAATTGAAATTAAAACCTTGTCATGGTGTTTAAGGTAAAGATAAATAATCACATTCTTTCTTTTTTCCCTACCCTTCCTTCTAATTCTTTTTTGACTAAATCACTCTAGTTTAGATCTCATTATAAATATTCACTTAGATTAGTCCTTAGTGTATAAATTTGATCATAATTCACTAAGATCAGTATAGTTACTTCAAATTTATAAATATTAAGGACCACGGTGGCTCCCAACCACCAATTAATATAAATTTATGGAATAGTTTAATTTTCTCTACCTCTATTTCACCACAAGTAACTATATTACCAAAACCTACTCCTCATGCTATGAATTATCAAAATTCTAAATTGAGAAGTGTTCTTTAAACACTAATAGAACCTATGATACACTTAGAGCATCAACAACTAGGTTTAAATAAATATGAGTAAAACCTAAGTATCTAAGTAAGTTTTTTGAATCATCTATTATAGATGGATATTATGATTCAATCTGAGTAATATTTAAGTATATCCGAGTAGAACCTAAGTATCTATTTTTTTATAATGTCTCACATATGCCACTATCTAATAACTTATGTAATTTGACTCACATAACTTATTCCAAAATATCATAATATATGTGAACTATCAATATATGTCACATATATGCCCCTAATTTGATAACCTATTTAGTATGAGTCATATAATTTGTGTAATAATATCATAAAAATATGAAATTCCACTTATAAACCTATATAATATATTCCATATTACCTATATATGCCCTAATATGTGTCAAAACTATAAAAAATGAGTCATCCTATAATAATCTATGTAACCTTGTTCTAATATGAAATAATCTGTGCTAAAAATCTAAATTTTATATGCCTAAATTCTAAATATATTTGTGTAAAGGAATTAGTCTCTAAGACAAACCCATTCTATGTGCTATTATTTTGAGGTGAGGTATGTATCCTAAAAATTATTCATCTCAAAATAAATTATTTAATCACATAAATCATGTGTTAACATGAGTAATTTATGTTATCATAGAGAGATTAGATCATCTAAACATATATGAAACATATAACTGAAGGCATACAATTATTATATCAACTGTAGACACTATAATTTGGTATTAGATTATTGATAATGTTGTTCTTGACCTATCCTTACCTTACATGACTTTTGCATACACATATGCATCTTACACACCATTCTCTCCTACCCACTTGAATTTTATGGGCCTACTCTTCTTTATTTGTTATAAATAACCTATAATTATTCCATAGTATATGCCTAAACTACTTATTATCTTAATTAGAATATATATTTTTCATCATATCATTTTTTTTGTCTTTATAGATGACTTTTGTCATCTAATGGATCCATATTTTTGATGCCATCCACCTATGCCAAACTTGTCCTTACACGTAACAAAGGTCTTTTTTCAAATTCAAATCATCTTTGTGGGTCAACCCATACTATAAACATGTATTTGGATTGATTATTTACCTAAATAATCAAATATTTATATGCCTTATGTCTAATCCTATTCCCTATCTAGCACTCATCTATCAAGTATCAAAAAATCATCTATTTATCACTTTCAATAGAGAAAAATTGCCCCAAATATATCAAAATAAAAATCAATAATAAGAATTAGGTCCTACCCAAGTATAAATCACCTGAACCAAGTTAAGTTTTCCATTTTAAATTGTCAAAATTTATATCATGTGTTGCATCCATACTAAAGGATAACTATTTCACACATGCACCTAATCAAGAAAACTACATGTGGTTTGAGCCCTCTTTAGAGTATTGGATACATATATTATCATAAATCACTTAATGGGGAGTGATTTTAGTAAACTCAACCCATATTTATTCCCATTTTTAGGCCCAATACTAACACCGAACATATATCTATGATTTTGAAGTGACGAAGATAGGTTTTTTAGATGAAATAGTCGAGCACAGATCGCAGGGACCCTTCCATTAGGATTCATATACCTTCACCTAATTTAGGTGTTCATATGATATTGTATTCATCTAGGTAATTCTAGGTAGTTATTTTAAAAATTTAAGTGACTCCAAATCTATTATCATTCTTATTTTCCACATGCACACAATCTCAGACCTACATAGAATAGTAACAAACAAAGTACCATAATTTTCTTAATACTTCCCTTAAATATTAAAGTGTATTGAACATCTACTTGTAGTATCAATATTTGTTTAATTTAAAAATATATTAAATCATCTTAGTATTCAAAATTTATATCTTTTCTAGGTTCATTTATTTATAATAAGGTAAAACATATTGGTGAACTTGATCTTTATATTGAGTACATTAAACTTAAGGTTTTCCCTTAGAGTTTCATCCTTATATCTAGGGTTTTAGATTTATTTATTTAGGATTAATTTTTACACATTATTTTTTATTTCCCCTCATTGACATATTTTCTCATGGATAAAATGGATATACATAGTTTCTATTTTTTAAATCAAATTATGATTGTAATCATTACATGTTATTTTCTTGAAATACATAGTATTTTTAACAACTATGTAATCCCATGGGTCAAATACTTGTGTAATGATTCTAATTATGAAATTAATCATGAGTAATATTTATTATTATTTAATTCATAATTAATACAAATCCATTCTTATTTAACTCTAGATACTACTAGACTTTAAAGTGCATGCATGATGAATTTTGTTCCTCCTCCCCCTAGACCTCAAGGTCATGATAGTTAACATCCCTCCCCTATTAAGGAGGTATATTTTATCATCATCACAAGTGATAAAGTGCATATTATTGATATAATTTTTATAAATATTGAATCTAAAAATTTCCATGAAGAATAAACATATATTGTGGAGGGTATATTTTAAAACATAGATCACTAAAATTAACTCAATGTCTCTATATCAATCCACATTTAAATGATGCATTTTTATATGTAACTATAGATGAAATAAAAAAAATTAAAGAAAAATATAAGGTTTCCATATCTGAGTAAAAACATGATCCATTTAATGATATACATCAACCTTTTATAGTTATTGCCTCTAAAATTGTTTTTTAAACTACTACTACTACCATAATTACTATTTTATGTCTACACTTATGGTTATAGATGTGATGCCCACCCATGGTGTTGGGGTAACATAAGGTTTTCATTATATTTCAATTCTTGTCCATAAAAATCATATTTAATTACCACCTATGATTATTAATCATTTGATGTCTTCATCTATTCCTATTACACAATCACTCATGTAGAGTGTTATAGGTCTATAGGTTAAAATGTTGTAGTTAGAGATAGTTAGAGTAGGTTGCTTCTAGAGTGATTAATTTGACTGATTCTCATGAATTTATTCACAAAAAATTAGTCATATATAATTCACATTATCCCTTACCTACATTTTTTTTATATCCTAATATTACATTACATTGATGCTAAAGGTGATCCAAATCAAAACCTAAGAGCCTTTCATGCAACATTTGTTGACTAAGTTATTTCCATGAAACCTTAAGGACTATGTTTTTATTTGGTTCTATGATCTTCCATTACAATTCATTAATTAATTTAACCCTTTTATTTATTAGTTTTTATCACACTTTTCAATAAATATCACTGATAATTTGTGTTATGCCCAAATTATAAAACATAATCAAGGATCCAATGAACCAATTAGTTACTATGTGGTTTCATACAAGACCATGATTTAAATTATGTAAAATCCTTTGGATGATAATGAATTATAATATATATTCAATATTTTTTTTCTTTTCCCTATCCATGAGTCTATTATGTTAAAGAAATTCAAATCATATGATGACTAATGCCATATAGGAAATGACCAAGAAGTTAAGCTCAATATCTAAATAATATAAAGTGCATGATTAATCATCAAACTAATTCAAATATAAATTTTCAAAGCGAATCAAGATACAAGGACAAAATAAATGAAACTAATAATGAGGTACAAGTATTATTTAATATAATGTTACAACTTACTAATTGGGTTGTCCTACCCACTCAACAAAGGAGTCAATTTTCAAAATTACCCAAACCTCATCATAAGTTATTGAATAAGTTACTTAAATGTAACATTATATTTATCCCTCCCCTAAAACAAGTTGATATAATTAATCTTCTAACTAAGGAATTTGATATTAATGTGTTTTATTATTATGATTAATGTGTTGGGCATTCGATGAATAGATTATTTTTACTAAGACATAAGATTAAGGATCTCATAGATGATAAAATTATTAAGATTAATAATATTAATACACCTAAAAATGATTCAACACTACAAGATAATGGGAATTAAAAATTAAAAATATTTTATAATCCCTTTCCCAACCATGCAACAACAAAAATTGAGGCTAATATTGAGGTGCATATTACTTAAAATGCACAAACTCATCCACTAACATATGAGAATCATTTGGATGGTATTAATAATGAACTTACAATTATATTTTTATAGTTACCTATAATTAAATTTGATGATATTGAGATTATGGATGATGATTCTAGTTACACATCATTATTTATATGTGAATATGTTGATTCACAACCCATATAGAGTGTTATGATAGACAATAGTTCAAGTGAAAATGGTGTAATATGATATTACTTACTACTCTTGACTATTCACATGAGGATTTGATGGATGAAACCAAGAGAGTTAAAAGATTCAACAAAAATAGATAGAAAACCCTTGGGAGTATTGTATTACAACTTAAGGTAGGTCCTATTATAGTTGTTACTCTATTCTTAATTTTACTAAGTACAAGGTAATTTGACATATTATTATGACATCCTTTTATATATAAGATATATGAAATACTGCCTTTAATACATATATATTTTAAGTTTAAAAATTCTATTAGTGTGGTTAAGGGTTTGGGTATTCTATATGAATATCTAATTTAGCTAAATATATTTTCTCCTCTACCCCTACCACCATCATAATTAGTTATACAACCTATTAATGTTAATTATACTTAGACATTAAAAACTAAGGTAATTGACTTTATTACATGACCAATGCTTCAACGACCATTATATAAGATATTTATTTAGGACTCAAAATAACCATTATCCACTCCATCATGTCCAAACCTAGTGTTACACATAGTTATGTGTGTTCCATAATGAACACAAGCATATGTTTCTAGTATAAAATAGATTCCATAAGTTACTATGGTTACTAGATTTACTAATCATATGTAGGATCCTGAGTCATGATGATAATTGTGAATATACTATAACACAATATTACCTCTTGGATTTATAGACAAATACATATGGGACTACTCACTCATGAAACATGGCCATTTCCAAATTTGATATAGTACCTTTGTATGATAATATCATCAATGGTATTGTTAATTAGTAGGAACATAGTCAAAATATTTCAAAAATACAAAAATAAATTCCAAAAACCAAAAATTAATTGTTAGGAACCCATGTTACTCCTTCTCTTTACTTTGTTAGTATAAAAATTGATATGGACACATATGCTTTGTATGTCATACCATGAGCATTTTGTTTTATCCCACATTCAATGGAAGTAGTAGTTACTTAGATTAGACTTAGTATAAACTTAAGTGTTGATGCCAATGAATACATCTATGAATTTATTTTATTGAGCTTAATCAAAGGAGGTTTACCCCTTGAAGAGGCCAACAATTTTACAATTCAGCCATTGTAATTTAGTTATTCTTATTTGAGTTAATATATTATAAATTTTCATAGTTTATTTCATGTATTTGTAATTATCTACTAGCTTTTTCAAGAAGGATCCTCTTATCTAGTATCAAATCACTTTCCAAGACTAAATTTTTTTTCCTTCAGAAAGTATTAACTCTATTCTGCTACATAGTCTATTTAAGTAATTTCTTAGAAAGTAATTCTCTGTATCACAATAATCTATTTCAGATCAAGGTAAAAACTTGAACAAATAACTTTGGGAATTTATTGGATAAAATATCTAAAAATCATTATGATAAGTACCATAGGAACCCCAAAGTAGCTGGCCTATTGAGAGGACCTACCAGTGAAATAGGCAATAGCCCAATCTCGATTGAGTAGTTCCCATGTGTGAGGAAAACCAAGAGTTGTTACTGAGAGGTAAATTTTGGGCTAAATTTTTTTTAGAGAGTGGAACTCACTTAGATGTAATTGGTATCCAAAGTGATATATTTAAACCCTTAGGCAACCATTGAAACTTGGGGCCCATTTCTATTGGTTTCAAAATAATTCCAGTAGACTATAAAAAAAATCAATCAACATAGTATCTGTAGACTATCAAAAGAATTGTAGTGAAATAAATGATATAAACCAAATATTAATAAATATTCTTTTTATCAATTTCAAAAAACTATATGTAGATTCTTAGAAGACTTACAGATAGACCAAAAATAGAAATTAGAAAAAAAAAGTTTTTACCATATCTCTCCATTTGTAGCCCCATTGATCCTCAAATTTTATTTGGAAACCATAAATTTCATTCCCCATATTTTATTTCTTGAGGTCCCATATCCTGATTCCACTCCTAATTCTTGCAAATCTTAATCTGCCCATTTTTTAGGTTTTGCCATTACTTCTATTTTTTTTGTTTGCCTCAAAAAATTTCCATAGTGTTCATCTCCCCTTTTTGCTCCTTTGTCCCTCTTTGATAAATTTCCTATATTTTACATTTTCACTCATAAAATTTCCCTTGCATTCATCAATCATAATCCCACTCTGGGAAAAATTTATAAATAGTACCTTTACCCCTTTAAAATTTACCCAAATTAAAAACTTGCCCTACTAAATGTGGCTTAACTCTAGTTTTCCTACCCATTACAAAAAAACTCTCTTATTCAGGACATGGTAGTAACCCAAACAAGATAAAAAAATATGGAGGATGAAATTGTCACCCTCAAGACACAAAATATCTTGATGAAAAAATTCTCAACCTCAGTCTTCAACATACTACCTTCAATAACAAATGACATCATGTTGGTGCATTTATTTACTTTATTGCATTTACTTGTATTTATTATTTTGGTGTACTAATTAATTATTGTAATTAGTTTATTATGTTTATTAATAATTTGTACTAGATAGGATAATCTTACTTATCTAATAGTTAACTTAGATGCTTATCTTGTTACAATGGAGTTCCACTCCACTATTCAAGGTAAGATAGGATAAAATTGTTTAACTAATAGTCAAATTATGTTGATCATTTACACAATTTAGACACCTATCTTGTTAGTGTGGTGTTGAACTCCACCATTCATGTAGATATATATCAATTTAACTACACGTGTTGTGTGAGTTGCCTGATCTTTATCATGCATGCCTTGATCTATATAAGCAATGGTTATTTATGTATTCCATATCAAATTAATATTGAATTATTAGAGTAATTCACCATATTTGATTTGTTTTTTCATTCTATTATTAGCTCAAATATATAGTTATTATTTATTAATATTTCTATTTTGTCTCTTATTTATGCTTTCTATTAGAATTATTAGATCCTATAGTTAATTCTAACATGGTACAAGAGCTATCTTGAATCTATATATTGTTAAATATTCAAGAGAAAATTATCTAGATATAAGATCATTTTTTTAAATTTTTATATAGATATAAATTAGAGCTTTTTAGAGAATTTTTTAGCTCACCATTGAGTTTAGAGTTCCCGAGATAGTCAAAATCATCTACAATTTTGTCCAAATTAGGCACAGGATGCAAAATTGGCAAGGGTTTGATGTAGAAGCACCATGCCCAAATGTAGTGGGTACCTAAAAATAGAAGCATTTTTTTAGAAAAATAAACCTCATGGTTTCATTTTAAATATTTAAAAACCTATAGATCCATATAAAATTTGTCCAATTTAGACACAGTCACTCTGAAAGACAAATTTTTTTTGCTTCTAAGTATGGCCATACGGACTGTGCAGACCAAAAAAAAAATTATTGGCAGGCCTCATGGGTCAGTAGGTATATTTGAAAAGGAAACTTTAGAATCCTACCATTTGAACACCAAGAGGTATTTTTTAGTGAATTTCTTTTGAAAAAGCTTAAAATTTTGTGTTTTTCAATGCTATACTTTTAGTTTTTTCTAGAATTTTCTAGAATTCAGATTTTTATATAGTAGCTCTTGCCCATCCTCACTTTTGCAACTTGAGAGGCTCATAAAATTAAAATAAAACCTCAAATTGAGGTCATTTTTTTTTAAATTTAATATTTTTTTGAGCACAACACATTGGTTTAGAAATTTTTGTAATAACTTACATATTTTTTGTACTTTTATACTAGAGGGCCTAAATGAGCTTTTTGTAAATTGGAAAAATTATAATCTAGCCTTGTAATTGCACTCAATTATAAAGTGCCAAAAATAATTTTTGGGTGGAATAAAAATAGGTAATTTAGGGAGGTTTTATGGTGTTTTCTATACTTTAATTTTTGCTTTATAACAATTTATTTCCAATTGCATCATGGGGAATCTTAAGTTCCCACTATTAACAACATAAAACTATAATACATAGAAATAGAATGCTTGGAATGAATTAATGATGCTAGGATATATGCCTTATATAACAACTCTTCTTACACCACCTACTAATGTAAAATAGTTACAACACTTTCTCTTTGAAACTACTAAAGTAATTAGATGCATTCAATCTTACATGTCTTTAGATTTGAATTTCCATATTGAAAAATGTATAATTCCAAAAGAGGATTAGGATAAATTAGCATAATTTTTGGAAAAATAGATGAGTTTCATGGTTACCAAATTGATAATGAACTCATTATTTTAGATTCTAAAAATTATGCTACAATAAAAGACTACATCACTAAAGTCATAGAACTTAGAGCACAACTTTCTAAATGTAAAATTGATAAAAAAGGATATTCAATTGATTTTTAGTGCCTTACACAAATTAGGTCTTGAATATTCATCTTTTGTCTCTAGCTTTCAGACTCATCAACTCACATTGGGCACATCTTATCAAATGCCCACCTTTGATGTATTCTTTGAGATTCGAATGGCCAAAGAAGAAAAGTAATAGCTATGGGTCTAATCAAGTCATCCAAATCTCAAGATCTAGTTTCAAGTCAACCTCAACATAAGTAAGTTTCAACATCAACATCAAATATAGGTTCAATTAAAAAGAAGCAGAATAATCAAAATAAGTCATAGAAAGATAAGAATAAAGGGAAATAATCTTCCTTATTGAGAGATTATAAATCCACTCATAAGAAAGGAGATTCACAAAAAAGACTATCACTCCTTGACCTTATTTCAAAAATGGGTTTCATAGTGAACAAGATTGTTGAAAGAAAGAGATTGATGAACTTAAGGGTCTACTAAAAAAATAACATCAATTACTCCTCTTCAAAGGATTCTTCCACTCCTTCAAATTTAGGTAAAGGGAAATCTATGGTACTAGTTGCACTGGTAAATTCTTCCAAGTCATGGGTCATTGACTCAGATGCTTTACACCATATGGGTTCTAATAAATTTTTTTTCTAGATTAGAACCAAGTTTTTTGCCTCATATTCTCATAGGTAATGATTCTAAGGTAGATGTTATAGGAAAAGGTAGAGTTGATGTTGATAATGGTGTATTTGAGAATGTCCTATGTGTGTCAAAGTTATCAACTAACCTTCTTTCTATCTACCAAATCACTCGCTTTGATACTGGTAGGAAAGTTGAGTTCACACTTAATTCTTTATCAATTAGAAAATTGGAGGATAATGCCTTAGTTACAGTGGGAAAAGTTGACAATAATAATTGACTTTATTCATTCTCCCACTTTGTGCCTTAGTCTTCCTCTACATCTTTTCTCTCACACACTAATTTAGTGAGAAAGTTATGGCATGATCGGTTTGTTCATCTGAACTAGCGTTATTTATAGTAGCTTAGTTAGTAGGAGATGGTTTCAAGACTTCCACAGATTCAATTTTTAAGGGGTCTATGTCATGGTTGTGCCTTAGGAAAAAATTTGGAGGATAAGTTTGATAAAGGGAAAACTTGGAGGTCTACACAAGTCCTCAAACTTATTCATAGTGATTTAGTGGGTCCATTACCTACTTTGTCTTTTATTAAAACATGTTATGTTCTCACATTTATTGATGACTATTCTAGATATACTTGGGTTTATTTTTAAAGATTCAAGAGTGAAGTATTTGATAGATTTTTAGAGTTCAAAGCTCTAGCAAAGAAACAATCTAGCAAGTATGTCAAGATTTTCTACATAGATAATGGGAGGGAATATGTGAACAAGTTTGAAAAATTTTGTGCTCTTGAAGGAATTGATCTTTAACCTTTAGTTGCATACACACCTCAGAAAAATGGTGTAGCAGAGAGGAAGAACATATTCTTAAAATAGATGGAAAGTTGTATGAATTCTAAAAAATCATTAGTACCTGAGTACTAGGTGGAAGTGATTAATTGTGTTGTATATATATAGAATAGAGTTACTCAAAAAAGTTTTAAAGGGGATAACACCTCTTGAAGCTTGGTGTAATAAAAATCTAGATGTGCATCATTTTAGAGTCTTCAATAGTCTAGCATGGGATCACATACC
Source organism: Torreya grandis (assembly GCA_037957365.1). Taxonomy (NCBI): domain Eukaryota; kingdom Viridiplantae; phylum Streptophyta; class Pinopsida; order Cupressales; family Taxaceae; genus Torreya; species Torreya grandis. The sequence continues at coordinate 1,496,232 of JARHVA010002730.1, forward strand.
TTTGGATAAGAATCATGCTTTAAAACAACAAAGCCAAACTTGCATATTTGTGGGATATCCTGATGGTGTTAAGGGATATCGACTCATTGATATAGATTCATATGATCTTATTATAGAAAGAAGTGTTTACTTTGAATAAATTCCTTCAGACTTATCTTCTAAAATTTCTCATTCTTCTTCCTTATAAGAATTAGATAGCAGTGATGATGATACTCCTACTTTATCTACTCATAGGGATGATAACGTAATACCTCCCCATTAAGGTTTAGAAGGACATGTTCTTCCTCCTCCTCCTCCTCTATATCATTGCCTATTGATGCCTTTATGGGATAGATAGACTTTGGTGGATATAGACCCTCTTGTTAGGGATCCATTAGATAGAAGGAGAACATGGTCACAACATGATCTTCCACATTCCTAGATTGCCATAGCTTCTGATCCATAGTCTTCTCAAGAAGCCATAGGGATAGTTGAGTCGGATTCAGTGATGGAAGAAGAGTATGAATCATTGACTAGGAACAACACTTAGGATCTTGTTCCTCTTCCTATGGGAAGAAAATTACTATGATGTAGGTGGATATATCAAACTAAGTTTTTAGTGGATGGAAATATTGATAAGTATAAACCATGCTTAGTGGAAAAAGGTTTTTCCCAAGTAGAAGGCATTGACTATACATAAACCTTTGCCCCTGTTACTAAGATGAATTCTATTCACTTGATACTAGCTATTGGTGTAGTTCATGGTTGGGTTATACATCAGATGGATGTGAAGAGTGCATTTCTTCATGGGGATCTTCATGAGGATATTTATATAGAGCAGCCATAGGGGTTCATTTATGATTCTTCACTAGTATGCTACTTGAAGAAGTCTCTCTATGGTCTAAAATAAGCCCCTAAGGCTTGGTATTCTAAGATGGACACACTTCTTCTCTCAATTGGGTTCTTGAGATGTCACTCAGATCTAAATGTCTACATTCTATAGCAAGAGGATTCACTATTGTATTTGGTGCTCTATGTTGATGATCTCATTATTACAAGGAGCACAACATCCATCATCAATAGTGTTAAGACTACACTTCATGATAGGTTTTCTATGATAGACATGGGATTATTGCATTATTTTCTTGGGATTCAGATAACACAGTCTTCTTCTAGGATTACACTTTCACATCCCAAGTATGACATGGACTTTTTATCTCTATTTCACATGGATAATTGTAGGCCTACACCAACTCCTTTCTTATCTAGAGTTAGACTTGAGGTTCATTATTCCACTCCCTTAGTTGATGCCATATTGTATCACTAGCTTGTAGGTAGCCTTATCTATCTGAATCATATAGGACCTGACATTTCATATGCAGTTGGCATGGTTTCATGATTTATGTAGACACCATATGAGCTTTATTATAGATCTACCAAGCACATTTTGAGCTACATTTAGGACACTATTAGATATGGGATTCAATATATAGTAGGTACATGTTTAGACTTGGTGGGATACATAGATTCTAATTGGGCTGATGATTATGATGATCATAAGTCCACTTCTAGTTATAGCTTTCACTTTAGATCTAGTCCCATTTATTTACAAAGTAAGAAATAAAATGATATTACTTTTTCATCTGAGAGGCTAAGTAGCATGGCACTATTAATTCCACTACTGAGGCTATTTGGCTTCAAAATATTCTCACTGAGCTTGGTGTTTCATTTTGTAATCCATTAGTCATCTACTGTGACAACCAAAGCACTATCTAGATCTTGAAGAATCTAGTTCATCATCAGAGAACTAAACACATAGAGATCCATATGCACTTTATCAGGGAGTTGATTCAGGAAAATATCATTGATCTTCAATATTTTCCCATGAAGGAGCAAATTGTAGATATTTTCACCAAACCTTTTACTAAGAGTAAGTATCTTCACTTGCAATCTCTTTTGGGGGTGTGGGACATCAGTTCTTTAGGGGACATCAGTTCTTCAGGGGTGGTCTCCTAGACCTTCATTTTGAGGAGGCGTTTTTTTCCTTCAGGTTTTTTCCTTTCCTCATTTATTTGTACAGAGTACCTAATATGGTTACACATTGTTGGGACCCTTATCTACATAACCCTACCTAAGCTTTGCTTATGGGGGGTGTTGGTGCATTTATTTACTTTATTAAATTTACTTGTATTTATTATTTTGGTTCACTGATTACTTTTATAATTAGTTTATTATGTTTATTAATAATTTTCACTAGATAGTATAAGCTTTCTTAGCTAGTAGTTAACTTAGACACTTATCTTGTTACAGTGGAGTTCCACTCCACTATTCAATATAAGATAGGATAGGATTTTTTAACTAATAGTCAACTTGTGTTGATCATTTATAAAATTTGGACACCTATCTTTTTAGTATGGAGTTGTACTCCACTATTCATGTAGATAGATATTAGTTGAACTACACATGTTGTGTGAGTTCCCTGATATTTATCATGCATGACTTGCTCTATATAAGCAATGGATATTTATGTATTCCATATCAGAGTAATATTAAATTATTAAAGTAATTCATCATATTTGAATTATTTATTCATTTATGTTATTATCTCAGATATATAATTATTATTTATTACTATTACTATTTTATCTCTTATTTATGCTTTTTATTAGATTCATTAGATCCTGTAGCTAGTTCTAACACATCTAGAGTCCTCTTTTGACACTAGATTTTCTTCTTCAAATAATTTTTTTGGGTTGAAACTTGATTTTTCTCGCTTCCATGGTGTATATCTGAATGGTTGGATCTATTGGGTAGAATAATATTTTAGCTTGCATAATAATTTTGATGCCAACAAGGTTCCACTTGCATCCTTTCACTTGGAACTTGAAGCCCTTCAATGGTATCACTGGTATATCAAGGATCATAATTAGCCAAGATGGATTGATTTTTTCACCCTCATTTTACAGCAATTTGTCTCTAGTGCTTTTGATGACTTCCTGGGAGCACTCACTAAAATTTACTAAATAGGAACCTTGAGAAAATATCAAATAAAATTTGAAAAACTAGCCAATCACATAGAGGGATTTTCTATTGAATTATTCAAAATTTGCTTTGTTAGTGGACTGAAGGATGTAATTCAATCTAAGGTCAAAATGTTCTAGTCCAGCTTGATGGTGAAAGCCCTAGGGTTGGATAAATTGGTAGAGGACAAGATCACAACTCAATAATGATTCAAATCCAATTTTTCTCCATTCCAAAATATAACTCCATAATGATATCAAACAACACTAGCCCCCATAACCACTCCTATCAAGAATTTGATTGAAGTAGAGATACGAGCCCATAGAGAAAAAGAACTATGTTATAATTGTGATGATAAATTCACTTAGGTACATCGATGTGTCGAGCAAAAGCTTTACCTATTAGATGTGGACTCTCTACCCAAAACTAAATATGGGGAGATGTTTAATATACAATAAATGATCTATAAGAAGCTCCATAAATTGTGGAACTTGCTTCTTAGGAAGACCAACCAAAGATCTCTCTCTATGACTTAGTAAGATTTACCACCCCACAAACCATGTGAGTCATGGGTTACTTCATTAAGCTCCCTCTCATAATAATCATTGATTCTAGTAGCACTCATAACTTCATTGACCCTCATATCACCAAATAGGTTGATTGTTTTATCTATCCTTGCTCCAAATTTGAAGTCATGATTGCCAATGGGAGCACATTACCTTTCAAAGGGAAGTGTCATAACATGTGTATGTCTATTGGAGATTATAAATTATGATCTAACATATTTTCCTTACCCTTAGGTGGATGTGATGTTTTTTTTGGGATCCTAATGGTTACACACACTTGGACCCATCTTATGGGATTTTATTGAACTTTGAATGTGGTTTTTAGATAATGGGCAAAAGCACACATTAAAAGGCTTACAACTAGGATCCCTCAACATAATCATTTCACATCACATGGAAAATATTCTTAAGAATAATTCACATGGCATAATTACCCATCTCCATTCCATTCAAATGAAATCATTAATGATCTCCACTCCTCATTCTAATGTACAAACCATTTTACATAGGTATGCACATGTCTTTGCCAAAATAGTCAGATTGCCACCTTTATGGCCAGAGGACCACTATACTTATATCCTTCCTAGAATCATTCCTCCCAACATAAAGCCCTACCATTACCCATTTTAACAAAAGATTTAGATTTAGATGCTCATTTGAGACTTACTAAAGCAAGGCATTATTCACCCTTGTGCCAACCCATATTCTTCCCTAGTTTTCCTTTTATAGAAAAAAAGATGGGTCATGGTGCTTCTACATTGACTTTCATGTGATTAATCACATCACCATCAAGGATAAGTTCTTGATCCTTATTATTTATGAGCTTCTTGATGAGCTTCATGGCACTCATTTTTCTCTAAGTTATATCTCTACTTTAGATATCACCAGATCTGGCTTCATGAGGATGATATCCCTAAGATAGATTTTTACATGCATGATGGCCACTATGAGTTTTTGGTCATGCCATTTGGCCTCACTAATGATCCTTCAACATTTCAATTATTAATTAATAAAATATTCTAGCCCTACCTATAGAAATTCATTCCAATCTTCTTCGATGGCATCCTCAACTATAGTAAAACATGGTCTAAGCATTTCCAACATCTAGAGCTTACACTAAAACTTATCTTTGACCATCATCTTTGTGTAAAATAGTCCAAATGTTCTTTTGGACAAGATTAATTGGAGTATCTTAGGCATATTTTTTTAACCTAAGGGGTTAGGGTAGATCCTAAGAAAATATCTACCATGACAAAGTCGCCTCATCCTTAGACACTCAAGAGCCTCCATGGTTTTTTGGGACTGACTAGATACTATCACAAGTCCATTAATGATTATGGGAATATTATAGCTATACTGATATCTATGTTGAAAAAAGATGCTTTTACATGGACATAAGCTATTGAGTGTATATTTGAAGAATTAAAACAAGCTATGTACTACACCTATTCTAGCTATTCCAAAATTTTCCAAGATCTTCACTATCAAGATTGATGCTTATAGTAATATACTTGGTGTTGTTCTCATCCAAGAAGGATGCCCCATTGTGTTCACCAGTAAATCCCTTTCTAGGAAAATTTAGCACTCTCTAATTATGAGAAGGAAATTATGCCCATTTTACATGTAGTATAGTAGTGAAGGCCATACCTACTAGGGAATCATTTTTGCATCAAAACTAATCACCAGAGTCTGAAATAGTTCTTGTAATAATGGGTCTTCATCCCATCACAATATAAATGGGTCAATAAATTTATGGGTTATGACTATGAGATCACTTACAAGAAGGTTAAGTAAAATATTGTGGTTGATGATTCATCTCACATATTTGTAAACCAAGCTTCCCTTTTAGCTATTTCCATGCATATTCCAAATTGGTTGGATGATATATAATAGGGGTATTTCAATGAATCTTCATTATATCAAATCATTCAATAGTTGTCCACTAACCCCTTTGCCATACCAAATTATTCTTGGGATGGTGTTTCTTTGTAATACAATGGTCATATAGTGCTTCCCCGTAACATAGATCTTTAGCAAACTATATTCTATGAATTCCATGCTTCTCCATCCATATGACACTTAGAGTTTCTCGAAACTTATGAGTGGGCATGATGGAACTTCTTTTGGAAGGGAATGAAAAAGGAAATTCAATAGATGGTGGCTGAATGTGATACCTACCAATGTAACAAGGGTGAAACCACACTCATCCTAGGGTTGATCAGACCCTTTTCCATCCCTACCAAGATTTGGATATATATTTATATGGATTTCATTGAGGGGCTCCTTAAATCTATAGGTAAAATAGTGATCTTGGTTTTGGTTGAATGCCTCTCTAAATACAGTCATTTTTGTGCCCTCAACCACTCCTATACTGCCTCTATAGTCGCACAAAATTTCTTGGACTAAATTTTCCATCTTCATTGCATTACTTCTTCCATTATCTCAGATCATGATGAAACCTTAACCAGACATTTTTAGACAAAACTATTTCAATACACTAGCATCCAACTGAAGATGAGTTTTAGTTATCATCCATAAATGGATGGCCAAACTAAATTTGTCAACAAATGCTTGAAAACTTTCTTTCATTACTTCACCTCAGAACAAAAACATTAGTGGGCAAAGTGGATTCCCCTTGCTGAATGGTGGTATAATACCTGCTACCATACCTCAACTAAAATGACTCCATATGAAGTAGTCTATGGTCAAGAACCACTAGTGATCCTTTTGTACACCCCCAATAGTTCATTAGTTCAAACGGCTGACATGATTCTGCAAACCCAAGATCAAATCCTTGACACCTTATAGGATAATCTTCATATGGCACAAAATAGAATGAAACAACAAGCTAATCAACACCATTCTGAGTTTACTTTTCAAGTCAGTGATATGGTTTTTATTCACCTACATCCATAAAATAAATCCTCCTTAAAACTCAAAAGACATCATAATCTAGCTCCCATTTTATATGGACCTTATAAGGTTCTCCAAAAGATTGGGTCAATTGCTTATAAGTTGGAGCTCCCACCTTCTTCCCAAATTCACATAGTATATCATGTATTTTGTCTAAAAAAATTTCTTAGCACAAATATCAAAGTGAAAAATATTTTACCAAAGCTTGATAATGAGGGATCCATCCTTCTTGAGATGTAGGCAATCCTAGATAGGTGCACATGCCAACTTCACTCCTACTCTATCACTGACATTTTAATTTAGTGGCATGGAATGTAGCTAGAGGTTGTCATATGTGAACTATTATTGTAGATTCAAAACCAATTTCACATTTGAAGCTTTGAGGATAAATATTTTTCTAAGAGGGAGAGGATGTTAGGAACATATAATACCCCATCTCTTTAATTTGTTAGTATAAAAATTGCTATGGATGTATATGCTTTGTAAGTCATCCTATGAGCATTTTATTTTATCCCACATTCATGAGAAGTATTAGTTACTTAGATTAGACTCAGTATCAATTAAGTGTTGATGCCAATGAATCCATCAATGACTTTATTATATTGATCTTGCTCAAAGGAGTTTTCCCAATGAAAAGTCTAATGATTATAAAATTCAGTGATTATAATTTAATTTTGCTTATTTGAGTTAATATATTGTTAATTTTCATAGTTAATTTTGTGTATTTGTAAGTATATGCTAACTTGTTTAGGAATGATCCTTTCATTAAGACCTCAACATAACATGTTTTGATATTTATTGTATTGATCTATGTTATTTATAACACATTTGATAGATTACATATCCTTTTCCATACCCACATGCATTTCATGATATATATGAATGAGATGTAGGACATAAAATTTATACATGATACATAGATGTATAAATGTAGGACATTCATACATCTAAGGGCCATTCCAATGCTTGGGATGTCTTATTTTATAGGTCTCATTAATATATTTTTATCTTTCTATGACCTTTCTATTTGTCATGTTGAGATACATAGATTGCTTACATGTACCTTATTTTTTTTATTCCATAAAATTATACATTTCATAGATATGTTATTCTACTATAATGTGACTTTGACATGGATTGATGGTGTAAAGTAGCTTGACTTGTTCCATGCATCAGTGTTATTATTTCATTTCATATAGTCTAATCATTGATTGTAATTTATGTGGCCCTTGCCTTATTATGTGACATTGTTTGATATAGTGTATCATTGCATGATTATTTCTTTGTGTGTCCCTTTCCTTATTGTGTGACATTGTTTAATTGAGTGTTTCATTATATGCATCTTTATTTGTGTGGGTCCTATCTTGTTATGTGACTTTAATTATTCATAATATGCATTTATTTCCTTGATTTAAATTTATTTTTCATAGTATAACATTTATTCCTAATTATGTGTAGATATTTCCTTATGTGATATTATATGTTTAAGGAATGTACCATGTGTGTCTCTTATTTTTCATGGCATTGAGTATTATTATGTGTGTCATGGGCATGATAGTGTGTGATTATGAGTGGATATATCTAGGATTATGGGTTGAGCTTGTGTTGTTTTGATCCATATCATTCACCTTTCTACTTGTGTAAGGTGTTATTATTTATATGAGGCACCTTTTTGTGTGGGTTACTATTAAATGTTTATAATATGTTTACTACTACTGCATGCCAAAATTTTTATATCTATCTTAAAATTACATTTGTATGTCTTAGGATATGTGTTTCATATATGCTTTTATGATATAATCATATTATGATAATATATTATCCACATGTTAGCACATGCTTTAATTTTTTACATCTTTCTATATAGCATGGCATATTCAAATCTTTTCTTTTGAGATAAGTAATTTGTAGGATACATCCCTCAACTTAAAATTAGGGATAATTAATAGATTTTTCATAGATATTCAGGACTCTAAGCACATGTAATTAATATTTAGAATAAATTACATGATTTAGAGGGTTCATCTTAAGTGAACAATTATCAACTAGTTCAGATTATGGGATAAATATTTACATATTGAGATAGATTTTGGACATACACAATGCATATGTAAACATTTTATAAATGTTTATAGGTACATGAGTGATAGGTTATAAAATTTAATCATATGTATGATAGAGTAACAAATACATTTATAAAATTCTATATTATATTTAGATAGTTGATCAACTTATGGGGCATGTATGTTATTCATGCATACACTTTTATATTGTAAAGTTAGTATTGAAGGCACTGTGCACTTTTATATTTAAAAGTTATTATTTAAGGAACCAAAGGTATAATTATGGATATAACATCCATTTGAAACAATTTATTTAATATATTAATATTTAGATATGAGCCTAGTATGGAACCCCACCTTCCACTTTGATGTTAAATATAAGTTAAATGAGTAGTTGGTTGAGATTATGCATTCCTCAACAATCTAGCACTATTAATTCATGAGGGTTAGGTAATTTATCCTCCCAACCCATAAATTCAATAATGGAACTTGAATTGGGACATAATCACCCCTTAACATTCTCTAATGGGTAATAGTCACCCTAATCCCTAACACTTTAGAGGGAAGCACATTTTGATTACTTACAAGTGTATTCCTTCTTTGTTCTTCAAATTTTAAATGTTTTTTTGATCTAATTTATATCAAATTTTATATTATATATGGACATTAATTTATGCATGTTTTATTTTAGGTTTATATGGATCAAGTTTAAGACTTTGAGCCATCTCCCAAAGACATAGTGTGTTTATACACTAAGGTACATGATCTCTTTATACTTATACTCTACCATTTTCAATACTAAAATACAAGACAAACACTTTTAAAAACCAAAATTTTGTATTAGACATGATTTAATTTTGAAGGTATTATGGAATGTAAACCCTAGCTTTTTAATGGGTATGAGTACTATAAATCAGGGAATATAGGTAATATATATGCAATGAATACAACCACTACTTTGTGAAAGAATTTACCTAATATGATATTTTTTAAAATAGTAATAAATGACACAAATAAGTACTATTTCACTCAACATACCCCACTCTCAAAAAAATTCAAGTAGGGGCCCATTTCATCCTGAAAAGAACTAGCTATGGTGGGTAAATAATTTATTGACGTTTATCATTTTCTCAACAAGATGGAATTTCCTAAATTCCTTGTGCTCAAGTTCCTTGTTAAGGATATGTTTGTCTTAATGTTAATAAGATTTGCCATTATCTTGGTTATCTAAGTTTTAGTTATTTATTTTATTCAAGCTAACCTATTAATGAATTTCAAGAGTTTTATTTGGTTTAAGCTTTCTAAAATTTTGTGGGAGATTATAGATTAAAATTCATAATTTTCAAACTTGAGGAATTTTAAACTCTATAGGTTTTGTAGGTTCTTTTTATTTTTTTAGAATTCCTACCTTTAGCATTTTTGTTTGGTGCTCAAGTACCTTAGAAATTTCATCCATCATATCTTTATCTATCATGTATTTTTCACCAATTTAGACATCTCAAATATTTATTACCTTATACTTTTTCTAGTCTTTTTTTAACTTGGAAAAGTTTTACACTTTGATCTTTAGAGAAATTAGTGCTACATAGTGAAAACCCACCAATCCTTGGATATTTGAACACTTAAAAACTATTAAAATACTCCAAGGCAAATGAAACACCATGATATTGCCAAGTGTTAAAATCTTGCTCACCTGGTGACTGACAAGATCAATTTTTCAAAGTATGGAACTCCTAAGCAAGCAGAGTGGTGATAACCATCCACATGTTTATATATTATAGGCCCATAGTCATCAAAGCATCCTAAAAGTTTATAATTATTTTGGGAAAGTGAAATAATAAGATGTTTCCAAGTGTCACAATCCTTCTCACCTAGAGCCTCTGCAAATATGAAAGATATTATGATACCATTGAGGAGACTAAAGTATATAAATATAAAGTATATAAATAACCATAATGTGGTTTGGAGGTGAAATTTTTCCATGTGTCCCCAAAACTATGTAAGGTTATGGAAATAACAAGGTACCACACTTAGGGCCAATAAAGTAAAAGCCACCTAGTAAAAGAGATTAGAGATGATGCATCACAAAGAAAATTCAAAAATTGAAAATAGACAAAAGGAAAAAAGGATACAATTTTTTTGGATCCATTAATCTACATGAATTATCCAAATGCATTCAATTCAATAAATAAAGTGAATCTATGAGGCAATATATGCAATAGTCCATGTCAAGGGCAATCACATTGCCATCAAATTAGTGACTATAAATGAAAATTCAAAATCCATTTTTTAACCAAGAATCTAAATAATTATTGGGAGTTTTAACTTGAGTGTATAGCAATGGATTTCTCTTTAAATTTACCACCTCTCCCATCTATGTATTCCATTATCGGGTTTGATAAACATATAGATTCAATGTTTGATAAAGTTTACCTCAATCATGACTTCAAACACTACTTGGATATTTAGGACAAAGTCAAGGTAGTATAACCCTATGGCCCTATGTATAAACTCTATAAATTTACATGAATGTATAGGTAGGACTTGGTGGAAATCAAATTAATGGGCCTACATGATGTAATAGAAAAACTAGTGGCAATGCTTTGCATCGATATAATCTATGATTTGTTTTAAAATAAAAAAAATTATGGAAAAAATCTACATTTTTTTTATCACAATGCACTATTAGTATATGTTAGTGGGTTTTACTTTGATGAATACTATCATCTCCCTCCCTTTGAAGTAGCTTAGAACTAGGCCCTATTTGACTAATGGATGTTAGCCAATAATGTTACTAGTAAGTTGCAAGAGTGGTCACATAACTCAAACACTTTCAAGATCAAGGGACTCATATCTATCATCCCAATTGCTACTTTCAATCTATGAATTAGGAATCCCATGGCCCTATTAAATAGAATATGTGGTTTCCCAAATATAACCTATATCAATGAGGTTTGAATTCCCCTATTAAATACCATCCTCACATGTACCAATAATATTTCCATTAAGTAAATCATTCATACTTATTTGATCCACCAAGTCAATAGATTAGACATCTAGTTAGATGGAAAATTTTATATGATGTCTTATCTAGTGGATGCTATAAATAGAATATTCCACTCAGATTTTAAATAATCCTAGTAATCAGAATATAATTTATGATGAGTTTAATATCTTTCACATCAAAAAATTCATGAAGAACATGAATAGGTTAATAAATACCTTCTATCTAATGGTTTACCAGGTTATTTATAGAAATGATATGCCTAGGTTATTTGATCATATCATAAGGACTCTTGGAAGGATTGGTAGCTATTGGTTATACCTATATTGCATAATTATTAGAGTGGAGGAACCAAATCTCTCCCCATGTATATTCTTCATTTTTAACTAGATAAGGTGACATGATAATAAATTGTAGATAAATTGGTAGATTCTATAGATGCCAATCTAAGAAATTCCAAATAGGGATAAATCCACCCAATGCATGTCACCATTGGTTAGATTCAATATAATAGATGGGAACATTTCCCCCTAGTGGTTAGGGTACCCTATAGGCAATGGGATGAAAGTAAAATGGTTAGGAATCACCTAGATTGAATTAAATATAGATTTAAAATTGAGTATGGCCATGTGTCATTCCCACATGATAAGGTGTTCCTAGATGCCTTGAATGATATAAAAGTTCATACTAGGATGAACAAGGTAAGTATGTTAATGGTGTTGACCATATATATTCAATATAATTCAAATAGCACCAAGGAGGATGATCAAAGCATTGGAAAAGAAAATTAGACTTAGAACCCCCCTCTTAGACCTCTCTCACAAGTTGAAATTATAGGGTAAGAGTAGGCTGGACCATCTAGGCATGCTTTTATTGGAAGTGAACAAGGAATCATTTAGAGGTCCCCTCAGCATTCCATCATGATGGTCACCATAGAATAAACCACCATAATACCCACTCCTCCACACCTGACTACCATAACACTAGATATTACAAGTATGGCTCATCCTAATGGCCCATTTTCTATGTTGTCTTTCCCTCCACTCATGGTATCCCAATAAGTAATCCTCCCATCTTTCCTTCCCCTAATTTCTATCTTGATTACTTCCCTAGTTTCCCCTTTAGTAATATTAAATATTACTCTAACTAGACTACCTCTTATGTACAAGAGAAAGGTGAAGGATGCTTTCATTTCCCCTTAGGGAACTCCAACAAAGGGAGCCTTTAAAGAGAATTTAGGGGAAGAAAGGGATAAAATAAAAGTCTCTAAGGAAGTAGAATCCATAGAAATCTTAGCCAATGGTAAAGATGATAAAGAGAAGCTTATATAAGGAGAATGGTTCATTAAATAATAATGGGAAGAGAAGATAGAAACCTCCTTGTCTGAGACCATTACTAAGACCATGGAGAATGACTCAAAGGAGGAATGGTTGATATAGGAAGCTCAGTCCAAGGACATTATAATTTTGAAGACCAATTTAAAATCAACTAAATTACTTTAGGACTAAGGTGGAGATAATAGAGATGAAGTGGAATCAAAACCTCAAGCTTCAACATAAGGACAACTGGTAAATGTACCTCCATCATCAACACTTCCTAATACATCAACACCATCTACATAAACATTTTCCTAGGTTGTTACTACACAAAGAGTGAGTGCACTAACTTCTTATTCTTTTCCTATAACTACAACTTATTTTGTCTAAATTATTTCTATGGTGTTTGTTCTTCCTATTTTGGATTCTTTTACCTAATCCAATAAGGCTCAGGTGGCTACAATCATAGTTTTAAAAACCCTAACCATAAAACCTATAATCTAAGTTATGGCATCCCCTAACCAAGTTTTAAAGGGTTGAATTAGGGTTACTCATATATCTACAATAGACTATTTAAAAAAAAGTATTAATACCCCTTACACTCATTCATTCTTTATGGCCACAAATCCTCATCCCTCTAGGTTAAATAAATAGGTGAAATTTGAAAGCTTGGTTTCCATTAGCATATTCATTCCCCTATTTTATCCTCTTTAGCCATCCATTCGATTAGGATTATTGATTGGTCATGTAAGTCAAATATAGTCAGCCATGGTTACAACACATAAGGGGACAAATAAAGGGAAACAAATAGTTGATGTTGTGGCTCCCAAAATGGTCACTAGATGGAAAAGAGACATTCCTCCTTTCCCTTAGCTAAAAAAATCTTCTCCCAAGCCCATTCTCCCCTAGGACAATCCCCATCTTCCATTTCTACACAATAAGCAGAGCCTTCACAATAACCAGATGCCTTGAATATCCCTAAATAAATTTTAAAAATGTAATAGGTAGAGGAAGGAAGGAAGGACTTGGTCATTGTCGATTATCCCATAGTCAAGTTTTGTTTAGATAAGGAAACTAAGAATATGAGGAAGATTAAAAATAAAACTAACATGGATAAAGGACAACATGTGGAATTAGAATAGAGAGAAGATGTGTTCCATTTAACTAAGAGGCATAAAATTTACCCCTTTGACTTGGGTGGTCATAGAGAGGAACCATATACCTTTGTGGACTCTATAAGATGAATGATAAGAGAAATGTTTAAGGGCTATGATCAGTTGTTGGAGGCCTTATAGGGAGGGAATATAATTCAATATCATAGGTAGTGTATAGGGAGTATTTAGAAGGTTATATGATATCTTCCAATTAATAAGAGATTCCAAGAAGGAATACCAGCCTAAATGGGTGGATGTATCCTCCTTTGTAGAGGATATGAAGAAGATGGAGGCTAAACTATTCTTTCTAATCTAAGCAATTAGGAAAAAATCTTATAGTCACCTAAATTTAATAACTACTCTAGATGTTACATGGGCTTATAAGTATGTATCTACTAGGATAGATAGATTGATTAAGTGGCATTGAGGGATAGTTTGATTGAGTCATATCAAGAGATATAGAATGTAGTATAGTATATTATTAGCTATGAAAGGCAGACCACTAAAATTTTGCAGATGAAGATCATTGGAGTAATTAATCATAGTGGGGAATTTGTCTTTAAGACCATCTTAAAATACCTTATTTAGATAATGATGAATAGTTTCAAAGCATAAGTTGAGGAAATAGTGTACAAGACACATGATAAGCTAAAATAATTGGAGAATTTTGATAAAATTAGGGTCATTCAAATAGAGACTCTTTGTGTATATCTTGGGGATGTGCTCAATATACATTGAAACTAAAGGATAAACTCTTCTAGATTTTAAAAAGGCTTGTGTTATATTTTAAGACCATTGAGAATGATTTTCAAGTAAACAACACCCTCTAATTGCAAATTTAGGTGAATAAGTGGGATACACTAACCACTTTAGTTATAATTGATTTATAAGTGACACAACTAACCTTAGTTGTAACTCTAGTTATAATGGAAACAACCATTGGAGTATATGTGTCCACTATTACAACTACCTCATCATAATAAATACCCTATAAAATGATGTTTGTTAGTAGTATCATGGTTTTTTTGTAACAAGTTTTGTCTATTGGTGACATCCTTTACTAGGTGTCCCATGTGTGATCTTTTGAGAGATATTTTATAAAATAGATGTAATCTTTTATAACATCTTAAGTGATGAGGCATCCCCATCCCAAGCCTATATATATGTATCTCTCACATTATAAAAGGGAGGATAAATTTTGAAATTTTAATATAGATAAGAAATCCTTTGTGTTATTCTACAAGTCTATGTTATATGGTTGTATTTTTAATGTTTGTGTTATAGTGTTTATGCATTTTTTTATCTAACCAATAACTTAGGCTTTCCTAGTATATGTAATAGTAGTTTCAAGTAGCTTATAATTGATTAATAAGGTTTTGTCAAATGGATTATGTAGTCATAATTTAGGTTGATAAATATTTTTTTCCTAGTAACAAGCTAGCTAAGTTACTCTTTAGAATTTGTGTAGAGATGTCATTTGATGCAACTTCCTAGACTGGGTCATATCTATTTGAATATGCTCTTTGGTATTATCTATAATCTTAAAGTTAAGATATATTACAAAAATATTGATAACAAGCAACCTTTAATTAATAACTCAAAACTCATTTCATCGTATCCCTCATACCTTTTGACTATGTTGATCAATTATATGTACTAAATTATTATTCTACAAGCATTAGTTATTTGGTGTTTATCATTGCCCTAGAGCTAGTTAGAAAGGATTCATGTTCTTTGTTTACAGACCTTATTTTTTGCCTTGCATTTCCCTCCATTTTATGGTTTATTTGAATATTTTCATCTTAAGATAAATCCATCTCCATCACCATTCCATTCAACTCAAGTAGATCTATGATCCATATCCAAACCATTTGGGTTAATAGTTGTATTGCTCATAGTTATTCTTCTACTTGTCACTACAAGACCCAATACCTACAAATGATACCCCTGAGTGAATTTAACCTTAATTGAGATCCCAAAAATGTTATAGGTTACCTTTTAAATGTTTTCTAGTGTGTATTAAACCTAGGATAACATAATTTAGTTCTATAAGGAGGACCTCTTTCACTATCTAGACTTGAATATCTCTTAAGTTACACTAGATATATCCCAAAGACTAACTAGGTCCACCTCTAGAAATAACCTACTACATCTACCCCTATAGACCCATGAAAAATTAAAGTTAGATAGAGGTATTCTAAATAGGTCTTAGGATCAATAATATTATCCAAACATACAACCACTCCCATGTCTAATGGACTAGCCTCGGTTGAAGGGTTATGCCTTTAATATTTTAAAAGGTATCCATGACCTACCAAAAAATCTTGAGAGATACCTTCCCACCTTTTCTCCCTTAGAGGATAGAACCATTGAAGAATATGTAAAATATTTTAATACTACTTTAGGAATATTAAATTTAGTCCATGAGGATGTAGCTTGATAAATCTTCCCTTTTATGCTACAAGATGCTACCTATGGCTAGTTCCTTAATATCACTAAAGGCTCAATTAGATCCCATATTGATTGACATACCATGTTTTTAGGATAGTTTGACCAAGTTAATAGCCCTAGTATTATCTACCAACTCTTTTCTAACATGAAAAGGGAACCTAATAAACCCATAAGAGCATTTAATGCAAGAGTCTATAAAATGTATAGCTGGTTAAACATTGTGTATAAGTCAAATGCTATATTAGATTTGGAGATGTACAAAAATTATCTAGATCCCATGATTGTAGTGTTTTTACATAGGGAAGTCATTGTCTTAAACTTGACCTAGGCATATGCCAAAACTCCAATGCTTCCACTACTCAAGGTGTTGTTGATTTTAATAAGGCTAAGATAGATTGCATCTCGAGGATGGTATAAAAGTTAAGTAATGAATGTAAAAATGTATGGGGAATGTCAGAAGATAGAACACCAATTAGAGCTTTGGATACCAGACATATAACCAACCTTTTAACAAGCTTGGGAATAATGTTGAGCAACTGCCCATCAAGATGCTAGAGATGATCATCATAGAGGTTGTGTTACCTAACCAGTGTAGGGTTTACAACATAGTTAAACATAAAGGATTAGATTGTGAAAAATTATATGCATCCTTTGAGATATTTCAAATGGAAATAGATAAAAAAAAAATACTAACAAATGTGCTTGAGCCAACTCCTTCTAATGCTTCAAGTCATTCTACCATTATTATGGTCTTCACCACATGATTTTTCATTTTTATTGAAATAATATAATGAATCAAAGGATATTGTAGATGAATTACATGATTTAAATAATTATAATCTAAAGGACAAATAACCTTTTACTAATTTTACACCCCTAAATAGTAGTGTTAGTACTCCTCTAAATACAAAGAGTATAAATAATCCACCTCCACAAAAGGACATAAATCAAATGCAGCCCATAAAATCAATAAACAAGGGAGGTTACAACATAATGGAGGATATGAAGAATATCAAAACCAATATTAACCTACATGATTTGGCTTAGATCATCGAGCAAAGGGATCTACTACTAAAATCCTCAACTAGAAGATCTTTTATAAACAAATCCAAGACAACCCAGGATAATGTAATGATCTATAAAGATAAACCTAAGATTCCACCCTTTTTTCTAATAGTCATAATGTTAGGTAGGAATGCTCATAATTATCTATTTGACTCAAGAGCTTCAGCCAATGTGATTCCTACATCTTTATGTAGGAGGTTAGGACTAACCCCAGATAAGTTAAAAAGGGTAGACCTACAACTAGACAAATCTATAGTACCTTATGTCAGGGAATTATTGGACATGTACATATAGTTGGAATCTAAGCCATGTGTATAATAATTTATTAACATACTAGTAGTAGACACCCAAAAGCCTACAATCTATCAAGACTAATCAAAAACCTTGAATGGATATGTAGCCATTAATTTCTGACATATGTGGCTACCTTGGATGGGTATGGCCAATAAAATGAAGATTGACTGGGAGCAAAAGATGAAGAACCTGATCATGGAACACAATGATAAAAATGATAAGGTTAACTTCGTATCATCACATGCTAGTATTTACACCTTCACTACCAAACAACTTCCTTGGCATCAAGATTTTAAATGACCTTCACAACTATGGACCATTTACTTTGATGGTGCTCAATCAAAACAAGGATGAGGCATTGGTGTAACCTTGACAAATCCTAATGGAAAGTAGTCTATGGTGGTATATATATTATAGTTCCCTTGCACCAATAACCAGGCTAAGTATGAAGCCTTGATCCTAGGCCTATAGTTTTCCTTAGGACATGATTCTAAGATGTATAAATTTTATATGGAATTTTTGCTTTGAAATTTAGTCCCCAATAACATAGAAAATTTATATATCTTTTAAGATGATCAACATATTATCTAATTCATAAAAAAATTTGGAGACTTTGAAGACCAAATTATAGATGAAAAATAATTTCAATGTCTGGGAGCAAAGAACCTTAAGGAGGATGCTATCATATAGCTCAATGAAAATAGAATCCCCATGGGGATCGTATATTTATAAAGGATATCTGATATATATCCATAAGCTAATAGGTAAAGGTAGCTAAAGACATATCAATCTAACTTTAACGAAGATAATTTGGGAACATAAGAAGACCCTTAATATGTTAACATTGGTCTAGCCTATACTCATGATGAAAAGCATAAGTTGAAGGAAATAATGATGAAGTACAAGGATGTGATCACTTGGACCTATGAAGACTTAAGGAATTTCTATCCTAGGGTGATAACCCATACTATTCATTTAAGTCTAGGTAACAAACCCTTCATAAAACATCAGAGGCTTGTGAATCCCATATTAGAGCCTCTCTTATAGATTGAAGTTCAGAAGCTATTAGATGTCAAACTCATATTTCCTATCAATCACTTTACCTGGGTGGAAAAATTAGTAACCTTCAAGAAGAATAATTGTGAAATAAGGTAATGTGTCAACCTTAGGAACCTAATTGGTCTTAATAAAAGGATAATTTCCCTCTACCTTCCTTGAATGAGGTGTATGATATCAATAGGTCTGAAACGATATCCTTCTTGGATGGTTTCTCTAGATATAACTAGGTATTGGTATTAACACAAGACCATATAAAAACTACTTTCACCATTAAGTGGGGAACATATGCTTATAAGAGGATGCCTTTCAAACTCATCAATACTAGGGAAACATTCTAATGAGACATGGACCATGTGTTTTAGGGACTTATTGGTAAGTGCATCATTATCTATATGGATGACCTCATTATTTTTTCCAATAACATAAATGATCATGAAAACCACTTAAAAAAGTTGTTTGATAGATGTAAAATATATGGAGTATCCATCAACCCAAATAAAAGCATCTTTGGGATGACAGAGGGTAAGTTATTGGGGTCACATCATCACCAAAGAAAGAATTTCTATTTATCTAGAATGGGTTTAATCCATTTCAAATTTTATGCCTCTCAATAATATAAAATAATTTAAATAATTATTTATTAAGATCAACTTTGTGCACAAATTCATCTCTGAGTTTGCTAAGATTACCAAATCATTGAGTGCTATGTTGAATAAGGATACAAAAAAAGAATGGAAAATAAAGGTAAAGGGTTCCTATTGTCACAAAATATTACACCATAGAGGAGGTTTTTAAATATTCCTCTATATTTGGGAAACATGGTAATACTTATAGGTATGTGGGTTTACCTATAATAGAAGTAGACCTCTAGGTTTAAGGGCTAGCTCCCTAAATTTGCCTTGAAATGCTTATCACTAAACTAATTATTTGCTTGTGTGAAAATGGATAGAAGTATGCATAAAATAAATATAATATAAGGATTTGATATACCATGAATATTTTCACAAGAACATCATAATTATTTCACTAAGAAACAAGACCTACAACACTAGCTTCAAAGTCCTAGAAGGCTCTAACATTAGTATTTCAATATGAAGGTGATATGCATGAGGTCTATCCAAGGAAAGTGAACCATATATCAGTTGTAGACACTAAGGCTAATTTTACACTTGAAAATAGTTCCATAAACATTAAAACACTTTATAGGACCTTATATAATGGAATATCTTGCATCAAACATGGAAAGATTGAGAGAAAGCAAGGATAGATGAATATCTCTTAAGTATTCACTAAACATATTTTCACACACTTTGAAAAGATGATATATGAAATAAAATTGGATTTTATTTATTTTTAAAAGGAAAAGTACAACATGAAACCAATATGTATTCACTATACATGGTGTGGAATTAGAATACAAGAGCTAAAATGGCTACTACTTACAAAAGTTGAGAGAGGAGAGAAGAGAATGAAGTTTAAGAGTAATTAAACCACTTTTCAAGCTAAGAGAGGGAGTTAAATCTATAACATAAATTAATATTTAATATTCCATGAAAGTTACACTTGGAAAAATGTCCCTCAAAGTATGAAACTCTTGAAATGTGATGTAGGACTCTTCATTTACTTACCTAGAAATACTTGCATCTTTTAACCTTAAATGACTACACCACAATAGATTAGGGATAGATGAGATGATTTAACTATGAAGGAGGGTTTATAAAAAACACCAAACATGCATTGGTTGTGTCCCTAATCACCAAAATTATTTTTGACATGAGTTATCACTATCTTTAATCATAATCACCCCTCTTTCACTCACCTTTCACACTTGGCACCAAAGAGGTATTTAATTTTCCAAACTAGTCCATACAAGGGATTGTATGACACTTTTAAAGGGTATTAATATCTCTAAATTCATCAAGAAGACCTTAAGAGGCGTCCCACTTATATTTTTCACCTTCTCATTTGTTGGTCATTCCTTGTTCACTATGCCAATTTGGACTAGCTAAGATGAAGGCACTTACAGAAGCACTTGTGTGCTTAGATGAAAAAAATGAATAATAGAGTTTATATTAGGTCTTATTATTCCTACCAAAGTTAGTTTAATATTTTAAAACCCTTTTATACCTACACACACATAAAAATATCAATAAAATCCATTTTAAACTTTGTCTATACAAGTAAGGTATAACTCAATCAAATGGGAAGAAGATCTAAAGATTCCTCTACAAGATAAAATCATTTTCCTACTCAGACTAGCTCATATGGATGCCCCTCCTTCATATTTCAAATTGGGTCCTTGACAAGGGTTTTAGGTGGTTTTAGCCACTAATGATTATTCATAAAGTTGTGAAATTGTAAAGTTGAAAAAATTCTACTAAAACATTCTTTCAGACACTATTCAACACCTCCTAGCTCCTTTATCTCCCATGTTATGTGTCTATAGAGTAACAAGCTTCCAAACTTGCCTTCTCAACGTTCTCTCTTCATTCTATGTATGTTGAAGTTGGTTTAAGCCAAAATATGGATTATTTGTGGTTTCATTTTCAATGTGAAGGATTTGACACATCTTATAACCTCCTATGAAATTCATCAAGTATGTTTGAAGAATCATCTAATTATAGAAATAGTATTAGACCCCCTTGAGGTCACTAGGCCTAGTTAAGACCTAATAAGTTTATCTACATACTTATGGGTTTAAGTCACCATGTTTGACTTTTGGCATTGGTAAATCCTTATACATGTTATTCCATGTCCAACTCAAATCTCAACATCTTCTTTAAATGTTTACATAGGCCCCAACTCATTTCACAAGCTCTCTCTCACTAATCCTGTAGGATATAACCTTTTAGGAGGGCCATATATCTAAGATATAATATCCCATATTTACCTATGGAAAAAATTAAATGAGGTAATTAAATAGGTCATGGAGACTTTATACAAAAATTTATAAGGTTAGATCAAGCTTTTAGCATCTCTAGACACCTTAAAACCTCAAGATAGACTGCTAAGTAACTCACTATGTGTAGGTTTTATATACTAACTATAGTTTGCATTGTTAGAAATTTTATTTGCACTATTTTATTGTATTTAGAATTAAATTATGTATTTATAATTATAATTAAGGTAATCTTACACATATTATCACTCACAACTTTATCCAAACTTTCTTTACATAACTTCTATTTTGACAAGTCTAGGATGCAAGTTATATGATTGTGTTATTTGCTTAGGAAGTGATACCTATAGGTGAAATTTAAATTTTAGACATTGTATCATTTCCATAATACAATTATTTAAGTCGTTTAAGCCATATTATATTAATTTATGTCTATTAATATCATGTTTATGTTATGCCAACATCAAGACCATAATGTTTTAGCTCACTGTCAAACTACAGTCAACTATAGTTGACCATTTTTGGAGTAGAAAGGGTATTTTAGGTGATTTAATCTCTTTAAAGCTTTTGTTTCACACTTTATTACCATTTTTATATGTTTTAATCAAATCCATATATAGGTTATTCATGTTTTTATTTCTAATCACCAAGTTTTGATTTATGAGATTGTAGGTACCTATAATCAAGTTGTAGGTACTCTCTTTAGGAGTAATGGTACACTTGTAGGTGACCAATAGGTTAAAACCCTAATTTAAAACCTAATTTTATGTTATTAGTAATATAAATTACATTTTTACTTCAATAGAATCATCTAATAATTAAGGAATGTTTTTGTTATTCCACTCTAGAAAATAAGGCCATTTGGCATCAAGTTCCTATAGAGAATATTGACCTTCTATAGTGCAAGAACACATAAATTGGGAGCCTCCTAACATTACACTTCATAGGTAAAATAATAACTTCCCTTGGTAGGATGTTACTAATATATGAATTATATAAGATAGGATCATTCAAACTCCTCTAAAAATCATGTTACATCATCATATGGCAGCATCTAATGTGGCCCAGGCTTTCTTTCAAAACTTTTAAGGTAAAGAATCACTAAAACTCATTCTCTATATATGTCCATGACTCTTAAAGTATACCTGCTAATCAATGATTCACTATTGATTATCATGGTCTCTTTAACATTATCAACCTTTATGAGAATCTCAAAACATGTTTGAAATCCCCATATAACATCTTCAAGCTTCTATGTGAGCTACCTAAAGGTATGTATGTAACACACAAAGTAATGAATATGGGTAGTATGTATAGTGTATGGGCTTGTAAAAAGTATTATAATTTTTAAAGGTATACAAATTGATCTTTCCCACCATGAATGAGTTTAAACCAATTACAATTCCTTTATTTCCATGTGATCATTCTCTTCTAAGGCACTTATAGGTGCATATCAATGGTGCAGGACTATGCGTAGAGTTGAACTAGTTGTCCTAGTCCATCATGTCATTTTGAGGGCCCATATTATTTAATAATACTCCAAGAATGTGTTTAATACCTTTAAACCCTTTAATACATATTTATTACCATTCTCACATCTCATTTAGTTGACTATGTATAACATTCATGTAGGAAAGTTTGACTGTATTGGAGGTTGAATATAACTCTACTAATCATATCAATTGAAAATAAGTTTGGAATGAGAGTTAGATGTCAAGACATGATAAATATTAAATGAAACATATCACCATCTTCTAAAACCACTAGTAGGACATAAAAACTTTGTATATGGTGAAAACATGTCTGTAATACAACAAGGTGATCTTAACTGCAACTTGAGATATTTTAATTATCAATTAATTTTTAAAAGTGAAAAAAAATAAGGGGAAAATGAGAGAAATAAATCCACATCCTCCAAAATCTACTTTACCAACTATATTTTATGAACAAGCTCAAACAAGTGTAAAACCTGGAGGGTTTGGCGATTGGCAAGCAAAATGAGATAGTCAAATTATTAAGAATGGTTCATAGATAATAGGTAACCATTATTATAACTCTTTACATTAAAATTAATTATACCAAGTTTACTATCCACCATCAAGATAATTTGACCTATAACCTCACCTACTAGTCATTCCATCAAAATACTTGTTGACCAATTTTGCATGTCTAGTGGAGCGATGGAGAAGAAAATAGTTTTGGTATATTTTTTATTATTAAAAAGTATATTAAAAATGAAAATTTATTCAATTAATCTGAAATGTCACTATACAATATTTTCCCATGTGCCACTCTCCTCTATAGGTCATATAACTTCTAAAACTCCCTTTCTTTCAACTATTTTCTTGATTTCACTTAACACCTACAAGTTTTTTAGTTAGTAATGATAATGATTAATATTTTATAACATATCATAAATTTAAATTAATTTTATAACACTTGGTCACTTTTAAAAACCATACCCCCATCATTTATGACCAAATATGACCCTTAAATGACATAAGGACTAAATTAGACTATGCCAAAGCTAGAAACACATTAAATGACATCAAATTTACCATTACATACCCTATATCATTATAATAGACTAATTTATCAAGTTTTGGACTATATGGGGTTGGCCTATTTTTACTTGGGTCAAAATAGTCAACATTCTTAGTAATTTCCTAAGGGTGGTATGCTTACTATGCCAAGACCTTTAGACTAATCTTGTCCATTGGACCATGGAGTCACCTATACATAGGTTTTATTATTATTTTGAACTTGAAACTATAATAAAACATAAGTAAAGGACATACAAGACAAGACACACCAAAGAAAATAAACATGTGCTCAATTAGAATACTTATGAAACACACATATAACTAAAAGAAAGACACATACACACATAATATACTATTTACAAAAACTCACTCTTAAGGTGAAAAACATATTACCATACTTAAATTAGGGTCAAAGATGGTTGCTCTTTCATATTTGTCACTCCATGAAGGTAATATATCATGTGAAACATGGTCATCATCAACCACTTGAATGTGTATATGGTCAAGAAACTTACCATCTTTGGATTTTCTCATGTTTGCAAGTGAACTATTTAGATACTTCATGAATTCTCTATTTTTATTTCCTAGGGTGGGGTGAAATTTTATTTATCTTTGTCATATTTGATCTACACTCCTCAAATTATATAATAAGAGTGATGATAACTACCTTAATCCTTTCATCCTCATGGGTATAATGTACTTGATGTATATGATCATCAAGTCCCTTCTCATCATGTTTCAATACCTATGAATGTGGCTTTACCTTAGATGGAGTTCTTGACTATTCTTTAAGCACAACAAAACCTTATTTAGACTCATGAGACTCCTCTTTGATTGTGAACTCTTGGATAATAGATTGATGTTCATCTTCCTTCATATCTTGACATTTAGTCAAACACTTAACAACCTATTCATTAGTCTCATCAACAAGCTTGACATCAGATATGTAATTGTTTGGAGAAGGGATCTTACCCAACTGGTCAAACTCTTAACATATGGCATTGAAACTTTGCCACAAGTCATCTTCCTCTTCCTCATGAATGTCATCCTCAAGGGTAGCTTCATCAATTATAGGTATAAAGACATCATTCTTCTCACTATAGTGATCAATAAAGTTCTTTAATATATCTTCATCATATACATGGATCAATTAGTTACTCTCAATAGATTTTGAGAAATAATATTCAACACTTACCTCAACTCTCTCAAATGGTTCATCATAGATGATATAGGTTCCAAGGTCAATTCTCTCAAAATATGCATAAAGATCATGTTCATAAGTTTTTGTACCATACTCATATATAAAAGATCTAGTTATACCTTCAAGCTTGTAAGAAGCACAATCATCCACATTATAATCCTCCTCATTGATAACATAATTTAAGTTTGAGCTTACTTCAACATAGGGCTCAATGTGAAACCTTGAAAGAGGCTAAGTTATTATGGTCACCTTGATTCCATACCTTGTCCTAAAGTCCAATAAGGACCATTTATCTAAGAGGTAGCCACTTATCTTGGCTGTAAAATCCCTTGAAAGGTAGATTACAAAATGAGTAGGTAGGTCCACCACAAAAATGTCTTGGAAGATAGGAAAACTAGGATAATCATGTAAGAAAACATTCAAAATTTTGATCAAACCTATTTTATTAGTAGGTGTAACATATAAATTAATTTCTCCTTTGTTATGAGGTTCATATTTTAGGCCCAAATTATTAGCCACAACTTTGGGCATGACTAATGTAGAGGCACCACTATCAACTATGCAATTGTGTACTAGTTTAGCCCTTAGTTTGAGAGTAGGTAGAAATGTGGAGGATTATCAAATTTCATAGATGGTTCCATTATGTTTTTAGGGGCATTATTAATAGCTACATGACCATTACTATTTATTTAAGGTTAAGGACTAGTAGGAATAGTGGACAACTATTTTGGTAAGAGCTCTTTTTGACAAGGCATATGAAGGACATCCCAAAGGTAAATAGATGCCTTAGCATTATTAAATTATTCCACTATGTTTAGAGTATAAATTATTACCTTATATTGAGTCCTTAGAGGTGAATAAGTTTTTGGAACTTGAGGAATTGAAACACCTTGAGCAAACCTTACCACATTTTGATTTGGAAGAGGTGTAAGAGTGTTTGGGACTACCATGCTTGTAGTCATGCCTTGATTCTTTGAAGGAGGAATAGTTGATCTTTTAGGAACATTATTACCCCATAATAATTATTTACTCTTGGATATAGTGTTTTCTACAACATAATTTACTTGGGTGAGCACAAAAGTGTCTTCAACTAGGAAGTTGGTGAAACTTTCTCCTTGAGGCTACAAATCTTGACTTGCTTACATTAGGACCTCATCTTCAACTGATATAATATGAGTGACTCATCCTTGAGAAACTATATATTTCTATCCACCCTCATTGGAATCCATAAATTGACCTTGTTTCCAATCTTTCCCTTGCACCAAGTTGATATGTACTAGTACCATCTCTAATGTGTTAGAGGTAGAATTGGGATTATATGCATTAGAAATTCTATTTAAATTATTGACCATATTACTGATTATATGGATAGGAATTTTGATGATCACCTTTTTGCATATTGTCTTGTCTAATCTAAGCTTTTAACATTTGAATTTTTGTATCTTTATCCATGGCATCATCTGCTTTCTTAAGGGAAATATTACATTTGATATTTTCATTAGTAATGTGATAAATGTTTGTAAAAATAATATAAATATTAGGTAGAAGAGGCATAGACACCTTAGGAGGTATCTTCCTATCTTTAATGATGTCATTCTTAGCTCTAATGCCAAGTTTATATGCTTTGGGAAGAGTAAAACCACCCATGGATTGTAGCATGATGGTAATATCAATACTAATTGATCTAAAGTATGTAGGAAACATAAAAATAGCATGTGGTATCATGGGAGGAGGTAACCTATACCAATTATTTAGGAACTTATCATTTATTTCATGCATATTTTCATTGGGGTATATTTTGATTACATTGAGCTGATGTATGAGTGAAGTTTGGTCACTCTCATCCTCAAATCTTGAAGTTATAAACACTCCAAATTCATCCCATGTTGTGATGAATCCATTAGTAAAATTACTATAAAAATAAATTTCTTTCCCTCTAAGGGACATGGCAAGGAGTCTAATGGAAATAATTTCTTCATTAAAATTTTGTAAACTAAAAAAAATGGAGATATCCCTAATGTGTTCACTAGGTGTGACATGGCCTTCACCATTAAATGTAAGCACACTCTTTGTAGTATTACAAGGAATGGAATTGTATTCATTAAGATGAATTGGGTTTTTACTATTAAATTTAGGTAAGGCATGTTTCCTATCCATGATTTATTCAATCTCTTCACTTTCTTAACTAGAAAAATCCTCTTGTTCTTCAAAGGGTAGAATAGGCTAAGGTTATTAGACTTCAATAGGAAGTTTATGTTGAATAGGTGGATTGATAGGATTGAGAACTCAACTATAAGATGACCTAGTAAGGACCATGAATTATGAGAGAAAATTTATGACACAAAATTTGTCAATAACTAGAATTTACCTTGAATGGAGTCACCAGATGTTGAGTGGCACATCAATTATACAACTGATGTTTTTAAGACCAACATTCACCTTGATAAGTTGTCTTGAGGACAATGGGTCCCATTGGGAATGATAAAACTACTGTTACAAAATATTTGACCCCAAAATTGGTATTTATATACATTTTGGAAACATGGGAATACTTTGAGGTATGTGGGTTTGCATATAATAGAAGTAAACCTCTAGGTTTAATGGTTAGCTCCTTGAATTTGCCTTGAAGTGCTTATCACTAAACTATCTATTTGTTTTTGGGAAAAGGGACATAAGTATGCATGAAGTAAATCTAATCTAATGAGGTGATAAACCATTAATATTTCCACATGACCATCATACTTATTTCACTAAGAAACAATACCTACAACATTAGCTTCAAAGTCCTAGAATGCTCTAACATTAGTATTTCAATATTAAGGTGATATGCATGAGGGCTATCCAAGGTAAGTGAACCATAGACTATTTATAGACACTAAAGCTAATTTTACATTTGAAAATAGTCTCATATAGTTTCAACACTTCATATGACCTACTAGAGTGTAATAACTTGCATCAAACAAGAAAGGATTGAGAGAAAGCAAGGATAGATGAATATCTCTTAACTATTCACTATACATCTCTTCACACACTTTGAAAATATGATATATGAACTCAAACTAGATTTTATTTATTTTTAAAAGGAAAATCAAAAAATCAAACCAATATATCTTCCCCATACATGGTGTGGAATTAGAATACAAGAACCAAAATGGCTACTACTTATAGAACTTGAGAGAGGAGAGAAGATAATTAAGTTTAAGAGTCCCTAAACCACTTTTCAAGATAAGAGAGGGAGTTTAATATACAATAAAAAGTAATATGGAATAGATAATTCAATTTATACTTTGAAAAATGTCCCTAAAAGCATGAAACTTCTAAAATGTGGCATAGGACTCTTCATTTTCTTGCCTAGAAACTACCTTCATCATTTGACCTTACATGAGTACTCCACAATAGACAAGGGATATATGAGATGATTGAAATGTGAAGGGGTGGTTAGAAATAAACCCCAACATGAATTGTTTGTGTCCCTAATCATTGAGATTATTTTGTACATGAGTTATCACTTCTTTTATTCATAATCAACCCTCTTTTATTCACCCTTCACACTTAGCACCAAAGAGGTCTTCATATTTCCAAAACATTCCATAAAAGGGAGTTTATAACACTTTTCAATAGTACTCATATCTCTATATTCATTAGGCAGACCTTAAAAGTCCTCCCACTTAGATTTTTCACCTTTTCACTTGGTGTTCGTTCCTTGTTCACTATGTTAATTTATACTGGTTGAGATGAAAGAACTTTTAAAAGTAATTTTGTTCTTATATGATGTAATAAATTAACATGAGAGGTTATATTAAGTCCTATTATTCTTCCCAATGTGAATTTTGTCTTTTAAAACCCTTCTATACCTACACAACACACAAACTATCAATAAAATCCATTTTCCACCCTATTCATATAAGTAGGGTACAACTAAATATGATGGGAAGGAGCCCTAGACAGTCATCTGCAAGATTAAATCACTTTCTTACTCAAACTACCTCATTGGATGCCCCTCCTTCCTCATCTTTCCAATTGGATTCTTAGTAAGGGTTTTAGAGGGTTCTAGTTGGTTTTAACCTCTAAAGATTTTTCATAAAGTTATGATGTTTCAACCCTAAAAAAATTCCACTAAAACATTGTTTTGTATGATCTTCAACAACTCCTAGCTCCTACAGATCCCATTCTATGTGTTTATATGGTTACAAGCTTCCAAACTTAACTTCTCAAGTTTATCTCTTCATTTTATGTAGGACTGAGTTGGCTTAAGACAAAATATGTCTTCTCTATGGTCTCCTTTTTAATTTTAAGGATTTAACACATCTTATAACCTCTTATTAAATTCATCAAGTATGTTTTAAGACTCATCTAATGCTATAAGTGGGATTAGACCCCCTTGAGGTCACTAAGCCTAGTCAAGACCTAATAGGTCTTTCTATATACCTATGGGTTTAGGCCACCTTGTTAGGCTTATATCAATTGTGAATTTGTATGAATTTTTTCCTATGTCTAACACAAAACTCAACATATTATTTAAATGTTTCCATAGGCCTCAACTTATTTCCCAACCTCTCTCACTAAGCCTACATGATATAACATTCTAGGAGTGCCCTTTATATGAGATAGTATAGAGGAATCTCCCCTATTTACCTAGGGAAAAAATTATATGAGGTGAATAAATAGGTAATTTATAACTTCTAAAAAAATTTATAGGGTTATATCAATCTTCTATCACCTTTAAATACCTTAAAACCTAAGACAGACTCCTGAGAAACTCACTGTGTGCAGGCTTTATATGTTGACTATAGGTTGCATTGTTAGAGATTTTATTTTCATTATTTTATTGTATTGAGAATAAAATTAGTTTTATATATTTATAATTTATGTTATATTACACATATTATCACTCAAAACTTTGTCCAACCTTTCATTACATACTTTTTGTTTTGATAAGTCTAGACTGCGGGTTATATGACTATGTTGTTTGCTTAGGAAGTGATACATGTAGGTGAACTTGGAATTTTAGACCTTGTATAATTGAAATAAGATAATTATTTAATTATTTTAGGCCATATTATATTAATTTTATTCTATTAATATCATGCTCATGCTATGTCAACATCAAGACCATAATGTTCAAATGCATTGCAAAACTATAGTCAACTATAGTTGACCACTGTTGGAGTAACAAGGGTTTTGTAGGTGATTTAATCTCTTGGAAACCTATGTTTCACACCTTATGACAATTTTTATATCTTGTAACCAACTCCATATGCAGGTGCTTCATGTTTTCATGTCTAATAACCAAGTTTTGACTAATGAGATTGTAGGTACCTATAGTCAAGTTGTAGGTACTCTCTTTAAGAGTAATGGTACACTTTTAGGTAACCAAATAGGTTAAGACCTGGATATCCAACCTAATTTGATGTTAATATAATAAATAATTCATTTCTTACCTCAATAGGATCATCTAATAATCAAATAATGTTCTTATTATTCCACTCTAGATAATAATCCCATTTGGACTCATGTTCCTATAGAGAATATTGACCTTATATAGTGCAAGAATACATGAATTAGGAGCCTCCTAACATTACACTTCATTGGTAAAATGGTCACTTCCCTTGGTAAGGTTTTACCCCTATATGAATTTTACAAGAAAGGATCTTTTAAACTCCTCTAAACATCATGTTACCTCATCATATGATAGCATCAAATGTGGCCCATGATTTATTTCAAAGCTTTTAAGGTAAATAATCCCTAAAACTCATTCTCTACATATGTCCATGACTCTTAAAGTATGTCTGATAATAAATGATTCACTATTTATTACCATGTTATATTCAACATTATAACCTTTATGATAATCTCAAAACATGTTCAAAATCCCCATATAACATTCTCAAGCTTCTGTGAGAGCCACCTGTAGGTATGTATGCAACATACAGAGTAGTGAATATGGGTATGGGTATTATGCATAGTGTATGGGATTGTAAAAAGTTTTAGACCTTTTCAAGGTCTCCAAATGGATTCTTCCCCCCATGAAGGAGTTTAAACCAATTACAATGCCTTTATTTCCATTTGATCATTCTAAACTAAGGTACCTATAGGTGTATATCAATGGTGCAGGACTGTGTGTAGAGTTGAATTAGTTGTCATAGTGCATCATTTGTCATTTTAATCGTATAGCCTATTTTTTAATGATCTAAGAATGTTTTTAATACCTTTAAACTCTTAAATATATCTTCATCACCATGCTCAGATCTCAAAACATCTCACTTAGTTGATTGTGTATGATAGTTATGAAAGAAAGTCTGATTGTATTGGAGGTTGATTGTAACTCTATTTATCATTTCCTTTAAGACTGAGTTTGGAATGAGAGGTTGATGTAAAGACATGGGAAATATGAATTGAAACATATCACCATATTTTAAAACCACTACAAGGACATAAAAACTCTATAAATGGTGAAAACCTATCTGCAACACAATAAGATGCTCTTACCTATAACTTGAGATATTGTGTTTGTTTCTATTCAATATTTCCTCATTTCTCAGTGTGAAAAGAAAGAAAATTGTTAAGGGGTGTGTAGAAGAATACCTATTGAATGTGTGCTTGTTGGAATCTAGAATTTATGAGAACTCTTCTTTTTCTAGAGAAGAATACTTGTAAATGAGAAAACACTAAAAGACAACTTGTTTGTTAGGCAAGTAGTTGGGTGGATTGCCTAGCTTGAGCTAGATCCTAGAAGTGGAAGCTTTCTAGGAGGCTGTCAATCCACCTACTTTAACCACTCAAGTTTGTGAATAAAAAATAAAAAATTTGGATTAAATACTATTAAACTAGAATTAAATACAAAAATATGACATCAAATGACTATTATTAATACAATAAATTTAAATTATTTTCTTAAGAAGATGACTTAGGATAAATCAACTAATGCTGAAATTTAGTTAAGTGAAAATGGTGGTTTTGGTTTTGTAATTTGACAAGGGTCAAAAGATAGTTTGGTTGGTGTTGGTAAATGGACAAAGTGGTAAAATGATAGAGGGGTAAATGGTTGAGAAGGTAAGTATTGAAGATGGAAAAAGGGGGTAAATAGGAAAAATGGATAAAAATGGCAAAATGACAAACAGGTGAATGGGTAAATATGACAAGGTGGCAAAAGGGTGAATGACTAAATGGATAATGGTGGTAAATGGGCAAGATGATAAATAAACTAAATAACGAAATGGACAATTAAATAAAAAACTAAGTAAGATATCTATAAAATTAAACTAAATAAAAATGTTGCCCTTTTAGTTGTTGAAGCTTTGTTGATGTGGTTGAAGATGTTGATGATGTTGTTGAAGATGATGATGTTGAATTGAAAATTTGGAAAAGTTATAGGGCTTTGAATGATTTTCCTCGGAAATGGATGACCTTATTCACAAAGACACAACTTTTAAGATGATTTTTTCAACCAAAAATAACTTCCCCATGGGTGAGGGAGAAGGAATAATTATAGAATTTATTGTTAAGAAACATTATAAATAAGTGGAATAGTAAAGTATAGAACCATTTTCCAAGTGGGATCATAAAATATAAAATGGATAGGGTGGTGGGATTTCCACTTTGTTGTTTTGTCTCCCACCTTGCACATGAGTCCAATTTTGAGTATAAATCATGCACATGGACCCAAATGAGGCCAAAAGACTTTTCACCAAGCTAATTTATCTTTTGGCTAAGTGCCCCATGAATTTTAGCACCATTCTCCATATTGGTGCATGGGTGAATCAAATGATAAGGGTGGTGGGATTCCCACTTTGTTGGTTTATCTCCCACCTTGAACATGAGTCCAATTTTAAGTGTAAATCATGCACATGGACCCAAATGAGGCCAAAGGACTTTCCACTAGGCTAATTTGTCTTTTGGCTAAGTGGCCCATGAAATTTTTCACCATTCTCCATATGGGTTCTTGGGTGAGTCAAATGATAAGGGTGGTGGGATTCTCATCTTATTGGTTTGTCTCACACCTTGTACATGAGTCTAATTTTGAGTGAAAATCATGTACATGGACCCAAATGAGGCTAAAGGACTTTCCACCAAGCTAATTTGTCCTTTGACTAAGTACCTCATGAAATTTGGAACCACCTTTATGTATGAGGACAAAAACACATTTTGAATGATGGCCTCATAGGGAAAAATGAGCCATACTTCAAAGGAGGGGCCCTTTGATGCTTAATGATGTCATTAGGTACCTTGGTAAAGGGTCCTAGGTGGGGTATGATGTCCCAATTTAATCCACCTCACTTCTAAGCCTTGTCACTTGCCATATCACCTTCCACATCACCTTTCATGTCACTTTTCATGTCACTTGCCATGTCATCATGAATAATGATAGTGAGTCCCACAGTGAATAGAGATAGTGAATAATAATTTTGAATAGTACTGTGTGAATAGTGATAGGAGAATAGTGATTTGGCTAGGTTAAGAGGGGTTGGTTTAGGTTTAATAATGTTTAGGGGGTATTTAGGGAGTCTTAAAGAGTTTAGACATCAAAAAATGCAAGTGTGTGGTTTTATAGTGTCTATATTTTGCCCCTTTTTGTTATGTAGCTTTGAATTAACAAGCTACAAAATAAAAATAGATTTTTTGTTCAAATGTTAGGATGCCCCAAGTATGTGAAGAGTTATCCCCCCCCAAACTAAGAGTTCATGAGGAAAAGCAGAATCAAGTACAAGTTTGATAAGAGGTTAGTGTAAGAAAAGGGTTGGGCATTTGAAATGCAAACATGCACACTAAATGTGACTAAGTGTGATAGCCAAGATCACACACAAAGAAAATTTACCAATATTGGTAAAATAAGGGTTAAATTCTAAGAGGCAAGTGACCAATATACCACATGACTACAACTACAGTTGGGTACACTTGTTAGTATCTTAGATAAGGTTAGTGTTTTTTTTTAGGTATACAAATTCTAAAGTGCTCATTTGAAAAATATAGATGGTCTGGTTGTGCACTAGGTGGTGAAAATTCAAATCTTCAACATGGTATGATTGGTTGGTGTATCCAAAGGACCAAGGCAAGGTTGTCATAAAAATATGCAATAGTTTAGGTCAAAATAGCCAATGTCGAGGTGGAGAAAGGTGAATGGGGGGGGATGGATTGGTAGGGGGTGACTGAGCTGACTCTAAGTGCACTAGGCTAAATGGATATTACCTACATATTTCTATGGAAAAAATATCCAAAAGAATAGGAGTAATGTAGTTCTATAGTGGAGTTCAGATGGATTACCCCAATGTGATATACCACATAGTTAAGCTTGGGTTGATAGTTTGGTAATAGTGAAGTGTCATGGTGTAGATTGGTGAATAGGCATCATAATAATCCCACATGTATTAGGAGGAGAAAATATGGATGGGAAAGGTAGGATAAATAAGCAGGTAACAAAGGCTAAGCACCACAAATGTCCTATGATGGAGCTAAGGCAAAGAAGAGGTGCCTTCATTATGAGGTTATGCCTTCTAAAATTATGTGAGGGTATAATCATAGTGATAATATTTATCTTTATGAGATGAGTTTTAAGAGATGGGTTTATATCAGGTTCTACATAGTCTATTTGGTAAAAGTCCATTATCACTATGAGCTAAGTTTTATGGGTAGTAATGAAGTGACTATTTTCAAAAAAAATATTGAATGGCTAAGTATATTCTATGAGGCATAAAATTGGTAGTATGGTGAGTGATAAAAGATGGAACTTGCCTTAGGAGTTATATAGGTGGGTGAAATAGAATGTGCCCATGTCTACATCCTCTATCCTAGTACCTCAGAACTAATGACTTTGGATTCTACTCAAAAGAGGCACTACCAACAAGGAGATATGTGGTCTAATATATTGGTTATATAGCCAGATAAGATGGCCATTCACCTATGATGGATGAGTTTTTAGGTGGCATAAATGAAAATATTTCCATGTTCCAAAAGTATAATTTTAGGACATGGAATAGTGGTATCATAGTACCAAATGTTTAGAAGCTATCACCAACATCAATAGCAGCATTTTCAAAGGCATTACCATTATATCAACCCATGGCTAGAAGTTAATTTACATCAACCAGGGCAAAGGTGACAATGATGTAAATGACCACCAAGCCCATAAGGACTAAAATATGACAAAGAAAATAAAGACATAATATGTGGATTAGATGATAAGGGCAATAAAAATACATTATGATGATGCATAATGACTTTGTTGAGATGACCAGTCATAATGAAGGCTATGTGTCCATATGAAAAGGTAGGAAAATGTGATCATTTTTAAGTGGGAAGACTGTTTAAGGGAACTAATGATGTCATTAGCTCCTCCTAATCAGTGGAATAGATAATCATATTACTAAGGAAAAATAATAAAGTTTTCTATTTAAATAATATTGTTATGAATGATATCTCATCATGAAGTCACTTGGTTTTATAGGTTGCTAATAGTGCAAGGAACTACAAAAGGGTAAAGATGGAGAGCAATGAGAATAATGGTAGAGACAATCAGGAACCCCCATGACCAAAAATAGTAAATATGGTGAATGTACATATCTACCAGATGATACAACATGTAATGGTGATAATGGAAGTACTTTTAAACCAACAGTAAGAGGAAAGGCACCCATGGCCTGGTCTCGAGCTTGAAATCTTACAACCTCAGTAGTTAAGAAGCCAATAATTTTTTTGTGTAATATGTAGGGCTAGGGAACATGACCATTGACCTGTCTATGGAGGGAACCCTCATTATTTAGGGGGATGTACATTGAGGCAACAAGAGGTGACACCTATACAAGCAAAACAATTTGAGTAGAAGAATGTAATGGTTGTGATGATCGAGTAGGGTGAAAGACCTAGAGAAAAATATGATGTTTACCTTATGGGGATGAATTTGAAAGAAGATAACAAAGTGTGCCCTTTAGTAGTTTATGATATAAGGAATGTTATGGATGTTAGTTCAGGGAGCAATCAAGTAGAAGGATGGATGAACACAAATGCAAAGTCACTAGATAATCAACCTAATGCTTAGGTAGGAAAATAATGTGCATAGATGCCTTAGGTGAGGTGTGTATAGTTTGATAACTTTGTATGTGTCTTATGACCCTCGTACCTTAAATGAAATATTACATAGTTTTCTATAAACATGTAAAAAATGTGTTGGATGTCATTGTTTGAATGTTATTATGTTTAGGATTATATGGGTACTCATGAATGTTATGGTTATGGTTATTGTGATCTCACTTAAGGTAAAGTAGATGAGGTAAGGAAATGAACAACACTAGAATGGTAAACTGAATAATATAATCAAGATATAAATGTCATAATGAAAATATCAACCAGGCACATTAAGATAAAAATAGGGTATGATGTTTATTATTTGACAAGGATGAAAAATAGACCCAAAGTGGGATTGGTTTAATGAACATAAGCCCTATAAATGCATTGTATGAGCATGCTTTGAAGGATAAAAAAGGGATGTTGATCACACTCTATCAAGTACACTCAAAATGTGTAGAGGGTCTAAAAGGGGAAGAGGTGATTGATAGGGTGAAGGGAGTAGTTGGAGAGGTACAAAAGGAAGACCCATGCGTAATATAAAAAGACATTTAAGGAATAAATGGATGCCTTGAAACAGTGAATCTGATAATATTTCATGCATTAAAGAAAGAGAGAAGAGGACATGAAGAAGTAAACATGTATATACACATATAAGTGATATGACTGGTGACTACACTCTAATGAGTGAGAAGCTAGTGAGTCAATGGGAGAAAATAAAGGAGATCCAAAAAGGGATGAGGTGGAGGTAGACCAGGAGATGGATGAAGAGATAATTAGAGAAGATAACTAGGTCATAGATAAAGACAAAGGTGGAAAAGGATGGGAGGAACTATGCATGGATATGGAGGAGGAAAAAAAGAAGGTTAGAAAGAATAAGGAATGTCATCAAGGGAGATGATAAAAATGAAATGAAACAAAGAAAAGAGAAGAAAAATAAAAGGTAGAAGATGGGAGTTTGAGGAATGTACTAAAAATGAGAAATTGGATAATTAAAAAGGATGGGGAGAGAAGTATAAAAATCATGAAAGGTAAGGGGAAGATGACAAATATGATAGGTGATGGAATAATTGAAAAAATATCTAAAATATAAAATAGTTTGGTGATGAAAATTAAAAATAAGGAAACACATGGAAGAAAAGAAAACAAGATAAAAAAAGAGTGAACTGAGGACATAAAAAGGATGACATGAGAGTAAATAAGTAGGTGATGATGTGACTAAGTAAGCATGGACGATGATAGGTAAGGAGAGGAATAATGAAGCAAATCAGATGGTGGTATTGGAGATGATAATGGGATGCAAAATGGGAAAGTGGTTTAGAAAAAAGAGGGTAAGCAAAGTATGGGTGGATAAGAAGCTAAAGAGATAAGGTATGTTGCAATCAACTTGTTAGAAGAGATTGACAAGCTGAATGGGTGATTAGAAGAGATTAACAAGATGAAAAAATGGTGAGATGGTGCAAAAATAAGGGAACACAATGATAGGGAATGAGATGAAAATAAGGGATGAAGATCAGGGATGATAATAAGAAGAATGAATCAGGGATATAAAGCATAAACACTCACACAAATGCAAAAGATAAGTGAGTACCGAGATGGAAAGAGGAAAAGGGGAATGCAAAGTGCAAAAGGTGAGAATAGATAAGAAGAAAAGGGAAATTATGGAAGGCTTCTTAAAGGATAAAGACCCAGTTATAAGCTAGTTATGGAGGAAAAAATGGAAAAGGTGGGAATAATGGTAAATAGATAGAGAGTGGTAGCACACATAAGAAAAAAGGATTCTAGAAGAAAAAAATAGAAATCATGCTAGGTTGAAAATATGGGAAAGAGGAAAACAAAAACTAAGAGTTGGAATGAAGGTGGTTTAAAAGTAGTGGAAGAATAGTAAGAAGGTGGTATCAAAGAAGAAAAGGAGGTAAAAGTGTCCATTATTGTGAAAGGGAACATGATGATGTGGAACTGGTGAGGAAAAGAGAGTGAGGAAGAGGGTATGATAGGTTTCCAAGGGAAAAGGGGAAAGGATGAGGATGGTGGAAGAAGACAAAAGGGGTAAAGGGAAAGGTTAGTAAGAAGTGGAGAGAGGGACAAAAAACATGAAAAGTGGGTAGGGAAGTGAGCCATGAAGAATGCACAAGGAAAGGTGATGATATGTCAATGAAGTAGAGTAGATGATGGATTTATGGGAGATGAGAGGGATTAATGAGGAAGGTTGTCAATCCTTGTGACAAAAGAGATTGAGAGGCTAAAAAAGTGGTTAAAAGAGATTGAAAAACTAGAGGCAAGGAGATGGTGAAGAGATAGATAAAGAATTTAAGGAAAATATTTTATTGGAGAAGGGAAAATAAAATAAGGGATGTAGCTGAGGTGACCTTAGTAACTGAGTGCTACCTACATAGTCCAAAAATACCTTAGGCCAATTTAGTTATCCTAAAAATGGGGGAAAAAAGAGAGGAAGTATTAGATGATGTTAAAATACAAGGGTGTGAGGACAAATCTAAAGCTTCCTTGATATAGGATGCCCTAAGAAAGAGTGCACTATTAGTAATGGAAATTAATGAGAATAAAAAAGGGATGGTAATTAGTTGTTAGTGGTCAATCTACCCTTAGAAATCAAGCAAAGACTACATAGTCAATGGACTTTAGGATTATGTAGTTAAAAAAGGGTTTGAGAGTGGTTCTCAAATGGGTTTCCTCAATTTGATATACCACATGGTTTGGTTTGGTGCAAGGTGTGCAAAGAATGGGTGTGCATCAAAGATGGGTTGAGGTTATGGAGAAAGGTATCTCCAAAAGGTGGGTTGATTGGTCGTGTATAATGATTTGATGTTAATTTTATTGTAATGTTATTCATGGTTAGGGTTATTATGTTTTTATGGATGATAGTGGTGGCACATAAGTAGGTTAGAAAACATACTAGACATGGTAAAAGACATGAAAAATCATGAGACATAGGTCTAATAGAATACATGACTCAGTGATGAGAGAATAAGAAATGAGGTATAATACCTATTTATTGAAAAAGATGAAATAAAACCCAATGTTGGATTGGCTTAAAGAACATAATCCTTTTGAATGCTTCACATTAGCATGTGTTGGTTGATAAAATAACTTTCTTATTCATAGTATGTTAAGTAAGCTCTAAATCCCCTGATTTATAAATAGTATATAGGGAAGATGGGTAATAGGTTGTATGAAGGATAATGGGTGATGTGTATGGTAACCTTATATGGGTTAGTTTTTCACTTCTATAGGTGACCTAATAATGATAAAAGATAAGTCTATGTCATAGTCTACATGTAGACTGATCAATACAGGAAGTCTACATGTGAAAGCTTATTACAGCTTTAGCTTTTGTTGTGGTAGTGGGTCTTTTGTTTTATTGTTATATATGAGAAGCTGATCAATGGGGGAAGCTTCCAAAAAAATTCTCTTCTTTTGACAAATTTAACTTATCCATCCTTCAATGGAGTGATCTAAGTTCATTGGCTTTGTTTAATGATCCTGATAGTTGTTCTTCAAAGGAGTAGGCTACCTTATATTTGGAACTTTTTATGTTGTTTTTGGGTAGCTATCCTTCAAGGGAGAAATATGTAATCCTTAAGATATTGATCCAAGTAATATTTTGGTATCTAAATTATTTTTTGATGTGATTTTTTTATACATGGACAAGTATAATTAGGTTTAGAGGTTTCCCTTTATGACGGAAAACATTTAACACAAGAGGGTTAAATGATAGGTGAAAGGAGATGGTTTGAGAGACAATGACAATGGGATTCCATCTTGTTAGAGATGAAAAGTATCTATGAGAACCATGCTATGGGTAGAGCCATGGCACCCATATTTATGATTAAGCTATGATTGTGATGGTTAATCACATGGTTATATGTTGTAATTAATTATCCTTAGGAGAGGAGGAATATGGGTGAAGGTGAAAATCTCATTAATCAAGGGATGAACTTAAGTTAGACAAAAAGTGAGCTTGATCCTTATTTAAAAGAAGAATAGATGTAGATGTGAAGAATTGAGAGGCTTAGGTTCTAATTTACCTTTGAGAGAAGAAAAATGATAAGCTCTTGATCCATACTTATGGGTTATGATGTAAGGTCCAATCTAATTGAAAGCAAACTTACTTTGTTTACTTTTCTCCATGTTAGTCATGTGTTGGTTTTCCTTTAAGATGAGGTCTCTAATATTGAAGTCTCATAATTTTAGGTGCTTTTTATAAGTGTGATTGATATGTTCTTGATAGATATGGAGGTGGTTAAGCGTTATGAGGTTATGCTCATCAAGTAGCTCAAGCTAAGATAAATTGTGCTGATGATAATCTTCCTCAAAGTTAAGATATTGCAAAGATATGCAAAGAGAGGGAATTTGGAATTCAAGAGGAAAGAATGCCTCTACTCTAAAAACTAAATATAGATGGGTAGCACCCATAGTGGTTTGAATGCTAGTGTGATAAGTCCATAAAGTGAATGGGATGTGCAAGTGCCAATCCTGACCTGAAGCACTGATGACTTTGGTGAGCATTTTATTAAGGATTTTGTTAGAGGATTCTACCTATCCATTTGCTTATAGATGGTAAGGTGAGTAAAATCTTAACTTTATGCCAATTGCATCACATAGACCTTGGACTTGCTTGTTTTTGAAAGATTTACCATTATTAGTGATGATCTTATGAGGAACATTGAAGCGGTAGATGATATGATGGTTGATAAAGTTGACAATCTTCTCTACTTTGGTTGAGATAAGAATAATAGATTCCACCCACTTGCTAAAATATTCGGTGGCTATGATGATATAGATATGCAACTGTGAAGAATGGGGGTTGATTTTCCTAATGAGATCAAGCCCCCATTATTAGAAAGGCCAAAAGTCCTTAGATATTGGGAGGCCATTGGCTTGCATGTGATGAAAATTATTGTGTTGTTGACATTTAACAAAATTTTTTACATAATTACAATAGTCTTGGTTGAGGGTGGGCCAATAGTAGCCAAGGTGAAGGATATGTTTAGTGACTGCTATATCGCTAAAGTGTCCCCCATAGATCCCATCATGCATTCCTTTGATGGCATAGGAAGATTCATGGCTACATAGGTAATAAAGAAGGAGATTATCAAAACCATGTTTGTAAAAGATTCCCCTTAGTATGGTCTAATGAGAGGTACTCTAAACAAAGGTTCTACAGGCATTCTTAGAGAGGTTGGGAGGAATGATGCCTAGGTTGAGGTAGTTAAAAGTTTGGTCATACCAAATGTTAGATGGGGATTATTCAACACTAAAAATGATAAGGAGGTTAGATTGGTTACAAGAGGGTGTGGTAAAATAATTAATGGTGACAATGATCTTGGAATTATAAGGCTAAGATGGGATCTAGGAAGTAAGGCAAATCATCATATCAATGAATTTGTTGGTAGATCAAGGAATAGATTGGACTAGATAATGTTTGAATGATGTTAAGATTTTTTCAACTAGAAGTTTTTATTTTTATAAGACATAATTCTTACATTGATAATATCCATTGACCTGGTTAACCATAAGCTAAGAATCATCAAAGACATTGATTTCCTTAATTCCCAAGGATATATCCATTTAGAGACCTATGACTAGGGATTCATACTTAGCCATATTATTGGTGCATTCAAGATCAAGTTTGAAGGATAGAGGAAGGGGTCCACCATCAAATGGGTTAAAGATGATACCAACTCCCCCACCATGTTGACACTTTGACCCATCTAAGAACATAGTCATTTTGTAG
This sequence comes from Torreya grandis, assembly GCA_037957365.1. Lineage (NCBI taxonomy): Eukaryota > Viridiplantae > Streptophyta > Pinopsida > Cupressales > Taxaceae > Torreya > Torreya grandis. Next base: position 1,538,573 of record JARHVA010002730.1, read on the forward strand.
GCTATGTCCTCTTGGGAAAGAGTAGTGATGGATTCATTTAGAAATTCAAGAGGAGGTTGGCGATCCATCAAAGGTTATTCAACCAATTGATTAGTAATGAATTACCCTATAATTGACTTTTGATGAAGGAAATCAAGATCAAACTCTACTAAGAACATAAACCACTTGGCCATATGCTAGTTTTGGTATGGCTTGGAATGCATGTACTTGAGTGTGTTGGTGCTGGTTATGACATAGGTTTTATGGTTAAGAAGGAAGTGATAGAGTTTGGTGGCAATGAAACTCAATGCCAAGAAAATTTACTTGGCATGGGTATACTAAGTCTCGTATTCTAATAGAGTGTGGCTAATGTAGTATATGGTTTTTTCTTTGTGTTGTTTATCTCAATGACCTAACATTACCCATAGGGAATGGTTGATTATAGAGATATATAGGCAAAATGGGTGGTCATACTTGGGAGGGGTGAGGATAAGTGGTGAAAAAATTTAATATTTGAGTGATTCAATTTTTTTTTATATTTTCTATTCCATTTGAAAGTGACATCCTTCTTCAAAAGGTAATGAAAAGGTTGGCACCAGTTTGAAAGTTGGGAAATATAATGGAAAGTGGATTAAAGCTTTCCTTGTAGGCTATGGAGTTGCTTAAGGTTTGTAGGAGGAAGCATCTCTAACATTTATTTGATGTTGGTAGGGTCTACCTTGATTCCTCTAAGGGAGATGATAAATCCAAAAAGCTTTCCTAAAAGGACCACAAAAACACATTTTTTAGGGTTGAGTCTGACATGGAAATGGATTAGGCATTGGAAGATAATGCTGAGAACTTTTAGATGATCTTTAAGATATTTGGATTTTCCCAAGAGATCATCTACATAAGCCTCTACTATGGTGTGGATGAGGTCATGAAAGATGTAGGTCATGACTCACTGGTAGGTTGCACCAACATTCTTTAACCCAAAAGGCATGACTTTGTATAAAAAAGTTCCCCAAGGGGTGGTAAAGGTGGTTTTATGCTAATCTTCAAGAGAAATCAAGATATGATTGTAACTAAAAAACCCATCCATGAGAGATAACATCTTGTAGCTAACTATAAGATCAACAAGTTGGTCAATACTAGGTAGAGTAAACTCATCCTTGGGGCAGGTGAGGTTAAGGTCATGAAAGTCTACATAAATACATAGACCCATAGTGGTTTTGGTGATAGGTATGATATCTGAGACCCATTATGGGAACTCAATGGGTTGAATGAAGTTTACAGATAGAAGATGTTGAATCTCTTCTTTGATGAGAAGGTCAATGTGAAGATGCATGCATTAAAGTTTATATTTAACAAGATTGGTGTCATGATAAATGACTTTGTTATGGGTGGAAATGTTGGGGTCAATCTCGAGCATATCACTATAAGACCAAGCGAATGCTATGATATGGTGTTGAAGGAAAGAGGATAAGTCTTGAATTTCTTTGGCATTTAGTGATTGGCCTAATTTGACAATGTAGGGGTTATCTAGAGTTCCCAAGTTGATATTAATGGTGGATTCATTCAACATGGTTAAGGTTTCAAGAGGAAGGGATTTATGGATTGAAGAATTTGGGGTACCAAGGTAGGTGATAATAGAAACATTTCCTTGATGATGAATGATGTTGATGGTAGGAGAATCATTTTTTACCATTTTGGGATGAATGAGAGGAAGAGTTTTAGTTTGGCCATCCTTTTTATAGGTCAAAGGGACCAAACTAACAATATTGACTAAAATCAAATTTAGGAGGAATGATGTCAAAATCCTCAGACTTAGAAGGAGGGTGGGTTGGTGAGGAGGATATGTCTTCATCAATGGTGTCAATAGGTTTGGGTGAATTGGTGGGTTATTCAGGTGGTACAAACCCAAGGCTAAATGATTCATGAAGTTTTTGGGTTTTGATCAAAGGTAACTCATGAGGTCCTTATTCATATCAAGCAAGGCCAAATCCCTTCCAGGCACATAGATGAAGGTATAATTTAGTGAATGTTAGTTTTTCAAGGTAGGAAAAGTCAGAGGTGAAATGTTAGATGGAAGAAGTAGTGGCAGGAGCAAGAAGTGGTTGATCAATTCCCCCATAAATGAAGCTCAATTGATGGTTGGGGGGACCTAAATGGATGATGGTTCTAATGTTAGGGTCATAATAAGGGTAATTTTTGAGGTTCCCATATTATTGAGGAGTAGGGAAAGCATCTAATGCTATAAGGTGATACTCCACTAACAAGAATCATTGGAACATAGATCCCAAGGGCTCCTCTATAGGGATATATAAAGAAGGGATAAATTAGCTAGTTAATGTTTCATTGATGGTTTTTGGTTGGTGTGTAACTACTAAAGGTACATTGGATGGGTATAAGAGGACATCATTGGGGTGATAGGTCATGTTGTATGTTGAGAAAGGATTTGGGTTTGATTGGATATTGATGACCTGCCCCTCATACTCAAACTTAATACATCAATAGAGGGTAGTAGGAACACATTTCATGGATTAAATCTAAGATCATCCCAATAAGATGTTGTATTGGAATTATCCTTCCACAACATAGAAGATTTCATGGAGTGTGCAGGGTCCTAAATGGATATGAAGGATGATAGTTCCCAAGGTAGTGGCCAGTGTGTCATTAAAAGAACAAAAGACCATTATGGATTATAACATGATATTATCTAATAAGTTGAGTTGGTTGTAAGCATAAGAGGATATTATGTTAATGTTATCTCCCCCATCAATCATCACTCTTTTGACATGAGTTTGGTTGTTGTAAGCGATAACAAAGAATGGGGGATCTAGGTCCTCAGGGTAGATGGAAGTTATTTATGAATTCTTAAAGATGACAAGGTTGGAAGTTTCAAGGGCATGAAAAAGGTGGATAGAGGTTTATGTTCATTGGGTTGGACCTCAATAGATTATAAGGCCTCTATGAGTGTTTGGTGGTGATGGAGAGAAGTAGAAATAAACTAATATAAGCTCATTTTTTTCTAGGGTCTAGTGAAGTTGCTTAAGGATAGCTTTCTAGATAGATATTGCATATGGGTTAGATTAGGTGTCACCTAAGATAGACACCTTGGGTTTTATTGAAGATGTATATGATTGGGTATGGTTTTCTTGGGAGTTTGAAGAGGGGTAAGTCAAAATAATGGATGCCTTAGCCTTCCCTTTATCCTTCTATTGTGATTTGGTGACCATGTTGATAGTATGGATAGAAGGAAAGGGTGATGTAGTAGAGTGGCTAGACTCATCTTCATTCTTAGGTGAGAGTGGAGGAGTGGGTAAGTGTTGGGTAGGTATGGTTATTATTTGGGTTGGTATGGGTGACATAAGAGGTTCATTTGTTAATAGATCATCTTCATCATAAAGGTAGTGGATGAGAGTATAGTGGATGAGAGTTTAGAGAGCTTTGCAATTTTATGTATCATCGTCAAGTGTCCTATGGTATAAACAAACAAAATTTTTATTGAACCATGATGGCTTGGGACATGAAGGGAAAAAGGGTTTGATGTGTGGCAAGCTCAAGTAAGAGGTTTGAAATAACCATTAGAGAATGGTTAGGTAAGACTTGGTTAAAGGTGGTAAAGGTTTAGGAATTTTTTTTTGAGTATTGAGGTAGAAGGTTATTTGAAATTAGGTTTAGTGATAGGTGTCTTAAGAAAGGTGGGATGCTTGGTTGATGAGATAGAGGAGGATGATGGAAAGGTAGATAACTTAGGTATTTTTGGTGTAGTAAAAATAGGTGCATTAGGAAGAAAGTGTGAAGGTATAACCAATAGAGGTGGTGGGGTTTTGGTAAAAATAATGGGCTTCATGCTCAAGGTAGATGGATGAGGACACAAAATGGAGGGCAAGGTTAAAGGAGGTAAAATTTGAGGCTTTGGGCCTTTGGGTAGTTTTAAATCTTTGGTTGCTTTGTTTTTTGGTTTTGAAGGGGGTTTGGTTACTTGGGTCTTAATTGCCTTAGGTGGTTGAGGGTTGGTTAGTTTGGTGGAGGTTTTGGTTAATTGGGTGGAGGCTTTGGTTGGTTGGTTATTAGAGGTGATAGGTTGGTTCACCAAAGAAGGGGTTGGAGGTTTTGGTTTGGTAACATAAGGGAGAACTAATTGTTTCTAAAAAATGTCTCAATCCATATTAGGGTTGGGGGAAAATTCCAATTTTTGCACTAGCTTTCAAAAAGGTTTGATTTCCTAAATGGTGGATCTAAAAGATAATCTGCTAGGTGGACACATAGGTATGGTAACCTTTTCCTCTTCCTCAATCAAATGATGCAAGGTTGGGATAGATGAATCTTATATGAGAGGATTAGATAGGGGCATTTCTTTCTCAAGAATGATTTCTATGGGAGGGGAGAGTTGCATGGTAATTGGTGAGGAAGGTAAGATGGGTGTGCGGTCTAGTGTGTCAGTCAAAGGGGAAGTTGGTAATTCTACCACCTTAATGAATGAGGAAGGAGGAAGAGGTAATAACTTGGTTTGGGTTTCCAAAAGGGTATAAGTTAACTCTACTACTTCAATAAGAAAATATGGGTCAATAGAGTGGTGAGCAGGTTCTTGATCAGTGACAGTGTCAAGAACCATGTTAATAATATAGGTATCAGGAGATAATTTAATGTTATTACTCTCATTTTGGTAGGATAGTGGTTTTGAAAAGGTTACCTAAATATTTCAAGGGCTTGTTTGGGTGGTGCATTGGGTTTGTCTAATGTAAGCTCCCCCTTATCAATCAGAATTGGACAAGGTATTTGAAAGTATTGCACCTATTGATATCATGTCCTATAACTCAGTGAAAGGTACGATGATCATTCTCATTATACCAACCCAGCATAGGGTGAGAAGCATCAAAATATTGGGGTGGTTTAATTGGTGTAATTTAGATGATATTATCTTTTAATAACTTTTCCAAAATAGAAGCATAGGGTTTCCCAAGTGGAGTTAATTTATTTTGGTTGCTCCAAGTTTGGTTCCTTGGGTTTTGTTTTTAATAATTAAAAGAGTTAAAGGTTTGGTTCCTCAAGGTTTGTTGGTTGGTAGATGGTGGAGGTGAAATTTAGAGGATGATGGCATTTGTGGTTCTTTTGTTCTTGGTGTTGGTATTAGGTTGGTTACTTGACTTGGAGGAAGAAACCTCATTGGTTTTATAGGTTGAGTTCTTATTATTGAGTTTGAAATTTTCTTCATCAATGGATTTATTTTCTAGTTTAAGAGCTATGGTAAAGACTTAATCAAAGGTCTAGAAGCTTTGGACATGTAATGTGGATGAGATATGTTTGGCACATGCCTGAGAAAAGAGCTCTATAAGTTCAAGTTGAGTCAAGGAAAATTAAAGTTGGTTAATTAGGCTCCTCCAATGAGCCACAAAATCAGCAATAGATTCATCCTCAAATTACCGAATGTATTTGAATTTGGTGATAGAAACTTTATTGTATATATTGATCGAAAAGTGATCCAGTAAATTTTAGGCTAGATGGGTGAAGGAGAAGATGCAATGTTTGGGTAAGGCACTATACCAGTCTAAGGTCGGGATAGCTAGAGACATTGATAAAGTGTGGAGAATAAGGGAGTCATCATAGGTGATGAGATAAAAATCATGCCTAAATTACCTAAAGTGTTATTAGGGATCCTCCTTGCTTTGAAATTTAGAGAACTTGGGAAGTTCTCATTGGGGATAATATGGCTTAATAGGTATGGATGGGTGGATGGAATCACTACAAATTTGTTCATAGGATAAGATATTGTGATCACCCATGATGGATGACTCTAAGGTGGTCATATTATCCATAATCATCTTCAAGAATTTTTCTTAGGGTTGAGAACCTAGGAGATTGTAGGATGCATATTGTGGTGGTGGCTAAGAAACATGTTGATAGTGGGTAAAAGGTTGAAAGGTTACCACATAGTGGTATGTGGATGACAATGGTTGGATATAAGATACATATTGGTGTGTGGATGCAAATGGTTGGGTAGAAGATACATGTTGGTATGTGTATTTCAATGGTTGGGTATAAGTAGGTGGTTGGGTAGTAGGCATATGCCATTGTGGGTTATGGGGATAACTAAAGGTGGTTTGTTGGGTACGAGTGGTAGTTGGGCTGGTTGCTGATGGAAGGATGGTGACTATTGTACTAATAGGTGGTAAAATAGAGGGTATAGACAGTACAAGGATTTCAAGTGGAGTAGTATTTGATATATTAGAGGTAACTATATGAATATGGATAGTGCTAGAGGTAGGCACTCTTATTTTAGAGGAGTGATTGGTACGAGGTATGAGAGAAGTGTTAGTTTGAGTTGGATGGTTTTGAATTGTAGTTTCAAGGGCGTTGTTGGTTGATGATAAGGCTTGGGTAAATAAAGGTTGAGTAGTACCCATGGTAGTGGAGGTATTCACCATGAGGTGGAGAGGCATGCCATAAGGGGGATCTATAGTGGGGTCAAAATCAGGATTTGGTAAGACATAGTTCTAAGGTAATGTTGTAAGGTTGTATTATTATTGTTTAGGAAAGTGGAAAAATATGCATCTCCTAAGACTATCTGAGTAGGACTTATAGAAGAGTGAGGGGAGTTTGTGGGTTCAAAAATGTGTTTCATGGATGCAAAGGTGGGAGAGGTTGGTTGACTTGGTGGTTAGTTTTGTTCCTCAAGGTTTCCTCATTGTTGGCGAGTAAGAACCATACATGAAATGGGAAAGGAATGATACATTCTCACACCTCAAAAAAAATATCAATCAAAGAATATTCAAGGAAAATAATTAATTCACTAAGAGTGTGTTAAGTCGCAAGATTATTTTTTATCTCTCTTTTGTCTTATGCCTTAGAAAAGTGTAAAAAATAAATTGTCTTGAATAGGTCTTAGAAAAGCAGTCTATGTTTGGTTTTGGGTTGTATTTAGGTGCTAAAAAAGAATTTTGTATTAGATTGAGTACATGGATTGGTACATGGGTATTTCTCCCCTCACATCACAATCCCATAGCCAGTGTGGGTATTTATCCAATATACCGATTACCAAATCTTATACTTGGTCAGATAACTAAGTTGGTTATCCCCTTGGTGATTAAATCTAAGTAAGATAACTAGGAAAGGGTAAGATGATTCTCTAGGTGATGAGATCATAGTCTAGCCTTGTCTCAATAATGTTTGATGTATTTATTTTTCAAATCATTTGGTTTATTTAACATTTGTGGTTCTACGATTAATTTTCTTTGCTTAATTAATCTAGGTGAACTAAGACAAGCAAACAAATAATGTATGCAGTTAATTTTAACCAAAAGGAAAATTTTGATTTCTTTTCAATGAAAATAAAAACAACTAAAATGCACCTAAATGAAACATTAAAATTCAATCATAATCCTAAGATGAATTCTCTTTTCTTTCTTTTTAGTTTTTTATTTCTTTTTGTTTCTTTCTTTTAATAAATGAAAGGAAAATAAAATTTAATCTTTTATAAAAAAATGTAACTAAAACTTATGTTTTGTAAAGTAAGAAAGAAAGCTTAATTTTATAAGAATTAAACTAAATTAATTTCACTGATTAAATTATAAATTTCCTAAAACATCCATTAACCCAATAAAACTCAAGGGTCCCACTGGTTGTGCCAAAATGTCTCTATTCAATTTTTCTTCATTTCTTAGTGTGAAAAGAAAGAAACTTGGTAAGGGGTTTGTAGAAGAATAACTATGGAATGTGCACTCTTTGAAGTAATTTTTTTTTTATAATTCTTATTTGGATAGGTAAGAATACCTGAAAATGAGAAAACACTAAAATACAACTTATTTTTTAGACAAGTAGTTGGGTGCATTGCCTAACATGAGCTAGATCCTAGAAGAAAAAGCTTTCTAAGAGTCTATCAATCTACCTGCTTTAAATTCTCAAGTTTGTGAATAAAAAAGAAATAATTTACATTTAATAAGATCAAACTGAAATTAAATAGAAAAATGTTATAGAAAATGACTAATATTAATACAATAAAGTTAAATGTTTTGCTTAAGAAAATGAGTTAAGATAAATCAACTAATGCTGAAAATTAGTTAAGTCAAAATGGTGGTTTTGGTTTAGTAATTTGGAAAGGGTCAAAAGATAGATTGGTTGGAGTTGGTAAATGGAAAAAGTGGTAAAATGATAGAGGGGTAAATATTTGAGAATGTAATTAGTCAAGATGGCAAAAGGGGGTAAATGGGCAAAATGGATAAAAATGGCAAAATGACAAAAGGGTGAATGAGCAAATATGACAATTTGGAAAAAGGGTGAATGGGTAAATGTATAAGGGTGTAAAATGGCATGAGGATAAAGAAACTAAATAAACAAATAATTAAAATATATAGAAAATGAAACTATAAAAAAATGTTACCTTTTTAGTTGTTGAAGCTTTATTGATGTAGTTGAAGATGTTGATTATGTTGTTGAAGATTATGATGTTGACTTGAAAATTTGATAGTGTTTTGGGGATTTTAATGATTTTCCTCCAAAGTGGATGAACTTATTAACAAAGACACAACATGAAAGATGAAAGCTTCAACCAAAACTAACTTCCCCATGGGTGAAGGAGAAAGGGGTACTTATAGCATTTGTTGTCAAGAAACATGCCAAAGAAGTGGAATAGTGAAGTATGGTGTCATTTTATAAGTGGTCTCATAAATGACAAATGGGATAAGGGTGGTGGGATTCCCACATTGATTAATTATCTCCCACCTTTCACATGAGTCTAATTTTGAGTGGAAATCATGCACATGGACCCAAATGAGGCCAAAGGACTTTCCACCAAGCTAATTTGTCTTTTGGCTAAGTGCCCTATGAATTTTGGCACCATTCTCCATGTGGCTACATGGGTGAATGAAATGATAAAGGTGGTGGGATTACCACCTTGATTTTTTGTCTCCCACCTTGCACATGAGTCCAATTTTGAGTGGAAATCATGCACATGGACCCAAATGAGGCCAAAGGACTTTCCACCAAGCTAATTTGTCTTTTATCTAAGTGCCCCATGAATTTTGGCACCATTTGCCATGTGGGTGCATGGGTGAATCAAATGATAAGGGTGGTGGGATTCCTACTTTGTTGGTTTATCTCTTACCTTGCACATGAGTCCAATTATGAGTGGAAATCATGAAATTGGACCCAAATGAGGCCAAAGGACTTTCCACCAAGCTAATTTGTCCTTTTGATAAGTGCCCCATGAATTTTGGAACCAATTTTGTGCATGAGGACAAAAACACATGTTAAATGATGGCCCCATAGGGAAAAAATCACCATACTTCAAAGGAAGGTCCCTTTAGTGCTTAATGATGTCATTAAGTACCTTAAAGGAGGGTCCTCGGTAAGGTATGATGCTCCACTTCAAGACACCTCACTTCCAATCCATGTCACTTTCTATATAACCTTCCATATCACTTTCCATATCACTTGCTATATAACCTTCCATATCACTTTCCATGTCACTTGCCATGTCACCTACCATGTCATCATGAATAGTGATAGTGGGTCCCATAGTGAATAGTACTTTAGAATAGTATTATGTGAATAGTAATAGGATAATAGTTATTTGGTTAGGATAAGAGGTGTTGGTTAAGGGTCAAGAAGGTTTGGGGGGTTTTTAAGGGGTCCTGAGGCATTCAGACATCAAAAACTACAAGTGTGCAATTTTTTAGTGTCTGCAGTGCTCATCAATTCATCTTAAAACATGAAACCAAAGATAAGAAACATGAGAGAAATAAATCCATCTTCTATGGAAGCTACTTCACCAACTAGATTATACGGATAAGATCAAATAGGAGAAAAAATTGCCAGGTGTGGGGATTGGCAAGTAAAATGAGACAAATAAATTCTTAAGAATGGTTCATAAATTATAGGAACACATTCTTCCAAATCTTACCATTAAAATCAATTATACCAAGTGTAGTATCCACCACCAGGATCATTTGACCTATAACCTCTCCTACTAGTCATACCATCATAAGACATGTTGATTAATTTTGTATGTCTAATGGAGTGATGGAGAATTAGAATAGTTTTGGTCCATTTTTTATGATTATAGATTAGATAAAGCATGGAAATAAATTTAAGGAAGCTAAAATGTCATTTTAAAATCTTTTCCCATGTCTGACTCTCCTTTATAGGCCATAAAACTACCAAAACTCCCTTTCTTTCAACTATTTTCTTGATTTCACTTAACACCTACAAGTTTTTTATTTATTACCAACAAGGAATAATAGGATTTGACATATTAGATATTAAAAGTAAGTTTATAACACTTGGACACCTTAAAAAATTGTACCACCTTCATTTATAACCCAAATATGACCCTTAAATGACATAGAATGACATAAGGACTAAATTGGACTATGACAAAGATGGAAACACATGAAATGATATAAAATTTACCATGACACACCACATATCATTATAATATACCCATATATCAATTTTTGGACTATAAGGGGTTGACCTATTTTTACTTGTGGTCAAAATAGTCAATAATTTTATTCTAGGACATCAAGATAGCCATTGCTCAAGCCCTAGTGTTGATTATTCCTGACTTCACCAGGGAATTATACGTGTACTCCTTCACTTTAGAATATATCATTACCATATTACTCACTCAAAATGTAGAAAAAAATGAATGCCCAATCACCTTTATGTGTATTAAATTAAAATAAGTAGAGCCAAAATATTCAATGATAGATAAGAAAATCTATGCATTAATCAAAGTTGTATAGATGTTTAGGCATTATATCCTATGAAATAAGACTTATGTCATGGTCTCAAACCTTATATTAAAGCTCACTCTCAGCTAGAATGCATTGGGTGAATGAATATGTAAATGAATGTCCAAGTTGCAATAATTAACCTAGAAATTAAGTTAGCCAAGATAGTAAGAGGACAAGGAATAATTCAGCTAATGACTAAGACAAACCCACACATTTAAGTTGATAAATTCAATGAAGTATAAATGGTTAGATGAGAGTGGTATGATTAGATCATTTACTATTTACTCATAGGGGCATACCCCTTTGAGTTGAATAGATAACAAAGGATAGCTTTAAGGCTCAAATCCACCCACTACATGATAAAAGGAGGAATCCTATACTATAAAAACTATGAGGGCATCTACCTAAAATGTGTCTTAAAATAAGAATTTATGGATATACTGGATAACTTACACCAAAAATTAGTCAATGGACACCCTTTTAGGATAGTGATGGCCTAAACAATATTAATAATGGGGTATTATTGGCCCACTATTTTAGAGATGCCCATGCCCACATTAGGACCTACCATGAATTCCAAGTTTATGGAAAAAAAGGTAAATGTTTATATGCCAGTACACCTAATAATCAAAGGTCATCATTTTGCACAAATGGGCCTTGATTTCATTGGGTTAATCAATCCCAACTCATGAGTGAATCACAAGTTCATCGTCACTACCATATATTATTTC
>JARHVA010002730.1:1557500-1562500 GCA_037957365.1 Torreya grandis
ATATATTTATAGTATAAATAATATAGTGAATTATATGATAAATGAATGATGTTATATTCTACATATTAGATTTATCTGGTATGAATTATTTTATTGAAATAGTTTATATACAATGAACTAACAAGAGTAAGTCATAATTACATAAACTACACATGCAGTCATAGAGATAGGGAACAACATATTTAGTAGACACTTAATTATTTGAAATGCCATGATCAGTTTGGCATAGATGGCAAAGTTGAAACCCTTGACTTTGAATGGTTTATTATTTCAATTTTGTCTTAGCTAATATATATATATATATATATTTCATAATGATACCACTTACAAAAATAAAAGATTATTTATGATTTAGTGATTGATAATCCATACATTAGACCATTCAGACATCATATAACAATGGACTAGGTGAGTATATAACAATGGACTTTGTAATAAAATATCAATCTAGGTATTATAATAGCAAGTTATATAAGTGTTTGATGATGATATGACTTAAATATGAATATACATATTCTATTGTCTATAATACCTACCTATTTAACAATATGGTAATATTAATGTATTATGATGGTTCATTTACAATAGGAAGTTAAAATGGTTAAAAATTCTTGATTAGAGGTATAAAAAATTGTTGATCTTCATATAATGTGTTTATATATTTCTTGAGTATCTATATGTGGTACATGTTAAGAATATGTTTAAAATTTACAAGGGCTCATATAAATAAAATATGTCGATATGAAGTCTTAGGTACTAGTGGGAAAATGTTATATATATTGTACATTATGAGGTTATAATATATTTATAGTTTTATTATTTGATTAAAATTGATTCATAGATGCCATAAGAATTGGATACTATTTATAGAACCAGCAAAAAATACATCTTATTGTTTAAATGAAAGAGTATGTTGTCATGAGAATTATGACTTATTTATTATTTTTGGTTGTTTAAACTTGAGTAAAGTGTATGTAAATTATGAATCATGATATTAGTGCTTGATATAGAATATACTACATTTGTATTTACTTATGGAACTTAAGTATGCAATCTAAATATAGTTTATACCTAGTTGGTATAAACTGTAAATGTTATTCTTATTATTTATGTTTTAAATAATGTTATCAAGAATCATTCATACATTTGATGAACTAAATTTATGCTTTTTGATTAATCTTATGCTTAACATGTTTTATGATTACTAGTAGGATATAATTTGTATGAATTTATTGGTTATACTCATGTTAACTGAATCTTGCATTGATGGTAATGCGTAAGTAGTGGGATGGGCTTCACTGGCTTATTAGTATCATAATGCCAGATGAAGGTAATCCAATCCAGTGATGTGTTTGAGTTGACTAATCCTAGAGATCAATAACTATTTAAAACTTTGGCCAAATTAATGTTAATTAAACATTTTCATTTCATGTGTATGATTTACATGTTTATATGATATCATGGTAGAATGGATTTCTTTATAGTTCACTACATGTTATTATAAATCATAAAACACACGGGTACTAGATTTTCTCTCTAAATTCCCACACCACCATTATCTACTCATCCATGAAGGGAGGGTCATTCCTTGATGGTTGTTTTTTTAGGGGATCGATGTTCCATGGTTGGTGTGGAAAAGCACTTAGATGATTCTCTCCCTCCCGTATTAGTACTTATTTGGAGATGACACTTGAGATTGCCATATATACTAGAGTCTAGGAAACTCATGCTCTGTGGATCCATGTGTCTTATAATTTTACATTATAATGTATTTATTTTTAAAAAATATCATGATGAGCTATAATTATTTATTATACATCAACATTAGTGGTTATATGTTTGTACTAGCCATGGTTATATATTTGTAATTAATTTCTATATTTAGTTATGATATGTTTTATTATGATGATAGTGATTAATGATAAATGATGTCACATGTTTATTTTATAGTTATCAGACTTAGATTATTTTATCTAGATCACTATTTATATTCTTGTGGTGTAATCTAATGAAAGAATACATTATCTAAATTTTAAAAAAACTTGTGTATTTCTAGGTAGATACGAGTGGGAATGTTGCATGTGGTATCATAACCAAGTTCAAACTCTAGGACCTAATGAGTCAACTAATGTTTTTATATCCTTTTTTTAACAAAAAGTAGAATGGTGAAATCTAGAGTATCTAGCGAGGGACTATAAAATGTCAATGATAATAACCCTCCTTTCGATCCTAATCGATTTGATACTAAGCAAGTCATAAAGTTGGATCAAATTCTTACAGCCATGAATGAGACCAGGGATCAAATTATAGCCTTAGAATAGGAGGCTCATTACCATGATGAGGAAGAACATTAGGAAGGCCTTGAATATCATCCCATTGAGCTAAAAAACCCTCAGGATGTGAGAGCATAGGTAGCTACAAAATTGGCTAGAAATATGAAAAAGGTGAATCTAACTAAATTCTATGGAACTATTTTGGGTGATGGAGCTGAAGAATGGCTGACTGAGATGGAGAAGTATTTAAAGATTTATAACTAAATTGAGGTCACTAAAGTAGTTTGGGGAGCTTACCAATTAGCTAATGAAGTAGATATATGGTGGGATAACAAAAAGTTAAAAATGAATCTTAACTCGACCACCACTAATTGGGAGTAGTTTGTGATATTGTTCAAGTCATGGTGAGTTCAATAGTTATAATTTGACTAGAATCTCATAGATTTATAGAATTTAAAGTAGGGAAACTTATTGGTGAATGAGTATTGGGAGTAGTTCACTAATATTTTAAAGTATGTACCTCAATACTAGGTAGATGAGAGGTTCAAAATTAATAAGTTTATCATGGAATTAAAATTGTAGATTTGTGGAGAGGTAGAATTTCATGGACCTTATACCATAGACTAGGTATTCGAGAAGGAAGTCAAATAGGAACAAAATTTGAAGTCTCTTGCTTAGGCTAAGGACAACTTCAAGAAAAAGTTTGGAATTTCTAAACCAACTTTCAAAAACAAGAATTGAAAGTAGAGAAGTGGAGACCCTAGGAAGTAGTTCAAAAGTCAAAATGCCAAATTTAATAATGGTTCAGGTAATGGTTTCAAAGGAAATTTTGAGGGAAACCAATAAGCTAATAGGAAATTACCACATAAAGGTAGTTTTATTTATGTATATGAACATTATGCTTATGATTATAATTAAGAAAATTCAAAGAATAAATATCTAATTCCTTGATAGGGCATTTTCTAGTAGCGTATCTATGCAATAGTTGATAATTAGTGAGCTAAATTCTAAGATTTACTCATAGAGCTATTAGGTATTTTGTTTGAACATCTAGTTTCCATTTTGATAGATAAAAGGGCTATAAAATGTTCTATATCTCATAAAATTCTTAGTAAGATATCTATAAGATATGGAGAAATCGAAAATGCATGGTTGATATAATATGGGAATGATTCAAAAGTAATGGTTGACAAGTGTTTAGTCAAAGCAAAGATCAGGTTGCTTTAATCCACAATAGTATTGGATATGTATGAAGAACTAATAGGTACATATGATGTGATCCTAGAAGTCACCTAGCTTAAAAAAAATAAGTCCAAGGTTAATTAATACCTTAAAAATGTTGAGTGTCTAGATGATTTTGGAAACCAGACACAAATTTAGTATGAGAAATGAAAGTTGAGGCTTAGGCATATTTATACAATGCAACTTAATAGGGCCTAAGGAAAAGGGTGTTAGTAATTTATTATCAAGATAAATGAAATAGAGGAATATAAGGAACCATATCTAAAATATTATCCATTCCTTAAGAATTTTCATGATGTGTTTCTAGAGGAATTACCAAAATTTCCTCCTAAAAATGAGTTTGACTTCTCTATCAATATCATAACTAGCTCAAAACCATAGTCTGAGGCACTCATATAGGATGAAAACCACTAATTTAGCTAAATTGAAGGCTCAACTCTAATAATTGTTGTCTAATGGGTTGATTAGGCCAAGTGTGTTTTCATGGGGTGCACCATTTGTCTTTGTAAAGAAGAAGGGTGGTACTCTTTGAATTTGCATAGACTACAGAATGTTGAATAAAGTAACTATCAAAAATAGGTATCTATTACCTCATATAGATGATATTTTCAATAAAATATAAGGAGAAATGATCTTTCTTAAGATTTATCTTAGATTAGGATACAATTAGTTGAGGATAAGGGATGAGTATATTTCAAAGACAACATTCAGAACTCACTATGGGCACTATGAGTTTATAGTGCTACCATTTGAGTTGATAAATGCTCTAGTAGCATTCATGAATCTCATGAATAATGTGTTCATAGATTACATAGATCATTTTTTCTTTGGTATTAATTTTTGACATTATTATATACTCTAAAAATGAAGAGGATAATCTTTAACATTTGGGACTAGTATTGTAATGATTGTGGAAGTACAAGTTGTATGGAAAATTGTCTAAGTGCACATTTTCTAAGAGAGAGTATAATATCTAGGACATATTATCTCTATAGATGGGATTTAAGTAGATCTTAAAAATATAAGAGCCATTATGGAATGGCTAGCACCAAATAATGTGCATGAGGTAAGAAGTTTCATGTGATTAGTAACCTATTATAGGAAGTTCATTTTGAATTTCTCTAAGATAGCTAATCTTATTACCTCTTTAAAATAGAAGAAGAAATTTTTTATTTGGTCATATAAGTGTGAATTAGCTTTCTAAGAATTGAAAATAAGGCTTACTTCAATAATAGTGTTAAGAGTTCATAACCCCAATGGCCAATTTTTAGTGATCACATGTACATCTGGGGATGGACTAGGAGGAGTCCTTATGCATGATGGTGTAGTAGTAGCTTATGAATCAAGGAAGCTAAATCCTTATTAGGTGAGCTATTCCCCTCATGACCTAAAACTTGTAAAAATAATGAATTATTTATAAGTTTGGAGGCATTACTTTTTGGGAAACTATTTGAGCTCAAGATGGATAACTTGGGATTCAAGTAC